>CM064580.1:34997517-35012517 GCA_032716605.1 Paralithodes platypus
TAGATTGTGAAGATGTTGTGCCGTCTGGAACTCATACCACTGAGTCCCGAACATCCACCTCAGTGCTTTATTTTGTATTCTTTGATATTTTAGTTGGTTGGTAGGGGCCGAAAGTGAAATGCTGAGTGGGACGTAGCACAAAAGAGGTCTTATAAGTGCTTTGTATAAGTGAAGCTTGGTTTTTATTGAGGCATTTCTGAATCGATAGATGGTTTGTAGCGATTTTGATGCAATGGCAATGGAAGTTTGTGCTTGTTTGTGGAATCGGATGTTTTTGTCGAATGTGAGGCCGAGTACTTTGTTTGTGGGAGAGACATTTATTTGTGTGTGGTTAGGGACAGGTGCTCGGGAGTTCTGGAATATGGGTCTTGGGAGGAGATGTCCCTTGGCAAAGTATGTGACGTGTGATTTTTGAGGATGAGCCTGAATCTGCCATTTTTGCTCCCATTGTGCTACTTTGTCAAGTTCTCTTTGAGCTCTGTTTGTCAATGCGTCTATTGTGTCTGCTCTTATTATTTGCGTCACGTCGTCTGCGTACATTACTGTGAGAGAGTCATTGTGAGTGGGGTTGGGAAAGTCATTTGTGTATAGGATGTAGAGGGTAGGAGCGAGCACTGAGCCTTGAGGTACGCCTGCGTTTAGTGGAATTGAATCTGAATAAAGATTAGAAAACTTAATTTTGGCTGTTCTATTATCCAAAAAGTTGCAGAGAAGTTTCTGAGTAATTAATGGGAAGTTGAAATTTTCGCAGATTTTGTACTTCAAGCCTTCGTGTCACACTG
Organism: Paralithodes platypus; assembly: GCA_032716605.1. NCBI lineage: Eukaryota > Metazoa > Arthropoda > Malacostraca > Decapoda > Lithodidae > Paralithodes > Paralithodes platypus. The sequence continues at coordinate 34,998,300 of CM064580.1, forward strand.
CGTCAAAAGCTCGTGTTATGTCTTTGTAATTAAGGCTGTCTTGTTTTTTCGTCTGGACTGTTTGTTTATGTGAAGGTAGTTTTGATAATGTTTAGTGCTTCTTGTGTCGATCTGTGTTGTCTAAAACCAAATTGCATGTTCGTGAGGAGTCCTTCGTCTTCGAGCAATAGTCTGAGTCGGTGGTTTATGATACATTCTAGAGTCTTCCCAAGAGTCTCAAGTAGACTAATGGGTCTGTAGTTTAGTGGATTAGTCTTGTCTTGGTTTTTCTTGGGAATGAGGATAATGGTCGCTGTCTTGAAGCAGACGGGAAAGTAGCCTGATGCCAGGATGGCGTTGTAGAGGCGAGTGAGTGCTGTTATGAAAGTGTTAGGTAGGTGCTTTACAAGGTGGTGATTAATACCCGTGGCACCAGGCGCCTTTCTCCGTGTTTTAGACAGGATGAATTTGACTTCGTCTGGCACAATGGGAGCAGTGAGTATGTTTTGGGGGTCAAGGGTGTTTAGGTTAATGTGTGTGTCATGGGAGATGTTGTCAGGGATGGTAGTGAGATGTTGTTCTATATTGCGGATGTGTTGTTCGGCAGGCCTTTCAATGGGGTGTGGGTGGTATACTTGTTGCCATGTCTGTTTAAATGTATCTGTGATAGCCCTAGGATCAGTAATTTTGTTGCCATTAACAGTGAGGGAGGATGTTCTGGGAGTGGTATTACCTTTTAAACGTTTTATATGTTGCCAGAATTCCCAGGGCTTAGTTTTCCTGTTTTGTTCTGCTGAGTGTACTGGGTGAGTCCAGTGAGCATCATGATCAGATTGCAGGCTGTAAAGGATGTGAGTTCTGAGGTTGGAGAGATCGTAACGTACTCGGCCTGGTATGTGGTTGTGTTTGTTCTGTTCGAATCGTCGACGATAACACACTAGGAGTCGTTGTGTTCTGATGGAGGGTCTGAAAGTGTGTTTGATTTTGTATGTAGTTTTTGGGATGGTTGTGTTGGCTGCATTTATGATTTTGTTCTGTAGGTTCTCAATTTGTGGGTCTTGGTGGGGGTAGTGTTGTCCCTCATAGTCGTGTATGTAGTTGTCTTCTGATAAAATGTTTTTGAATTCTTCCCAGTTTGCTGAGTAGGTAAAATGAGATTGACATGGGACTTGAATTGGGTTTGAAGAAATTGACATGAAAACTGGGATGTGATCTGATCCTGAAAGTGGCCCTGGGGAAATATCATGATGGAATATATTAAAAGCTTGGTTTGAAAAAATTAAGTCAGGTTTACCATTACCAGCAAATATGCTGGTATATCACATGATCGTCTTTCGGTTGGTTGGTGGAAATGGGGCGGTTACGGAGGACAAGGTTGGAGGTCTTAGGAGATTTGTAGTAAATAATGAGTTTTATTTTATTGTCAGGGTTGGTGGGGAGGACGTTTTTGTGAATTATTTCTTTCATAATGGATTCGTCTGTTGTGTGGTCTGAAGATATGTAGTTTCTGTAGAAAAATGTAATGTCATTGGCCGGGTTGGTGCTAGGGGGGTCTTGTTTGACCATTTTTCTAGGTGGTGGTTGATGGCATTTTTGACGTCAGTGTTGGAATACCCATTGTTGACTAGGACCTGGGTGAGCCTTTCCAATTCATTGTGTGTGTCATTCCAGGTGGTGCAATGGGTGAGGGCTCTCCTGACATAGGCGGCGATGGTGGACTGATGGTATCGTTTAGGGCATTCACTTTCCCCATTAAGACATTGGCCATTGTTAGTAGGTTTGAGGTACACTGTAGTGTACCAAACACAAGACCTTCAAATTCTTCCTTCAGGCAAGCGCTACAGGCATACTGCCCTCCTTCCTCTCGCCCTGTGCCCCCCTCCCTTACCTTTCCGCGCTCAGCACACAACTGACAACACCAACCAATCACAGCCACCCACAGCCAACAACCAACCACCGATAAGATTTAGTGCCCGTCTCGCGAATAGACTGCCTTCCACCAATGAACAGCAACCCCACACCCAGTAGCTCCGCCCACCTACCTATTCTTGATCCTCGAATTTTGTATAAATATGTTGCTTTGTCCTTATTCTAATCATACCTGCCCATTCCCTGAAGATGCAAGATTTTTCCTTGTGAACCGTTGGCCCCCCCATGAATTTTGCTAACCTGTTGTAACCTCATCTCTGAACCCCAGAGGAAAATTGTTAGAACTATTGAAAGCTGTAACAATAAAATACTGAATGCTGAAACTGCTGTTGCCTTTAACCTCGTCTGTTTAAAAGAGAATCTATTACCTGGCTATACTAACATATATATATATATATACAAATAAATGAATAAATGCTCTGCTAGGCTGGCGACGCTATACCAGTATTAGTGTGCATTTACTACGGTAGATAGAAATTACCATCGATATTAGTAGTTATTTCCTCTCTGATTAACCCCTTCTGTACCGGCGACGTCTATTTAATTTTAATCTAGCTATATGTAGACGATTTTGTGCAGCTTAAGAAGGATCTGTGGTAGTAAAAGAGGCTAAGTGAGATAGTTCGAAGCCTGTTAATTGCTGGAGGCCTTTTTTAGACTGAACAAACTCGTCTAATAGTAGCCAGAAAAAGGTTAAAAGATCGTTACCAGTACAGGATAGGTTAAGCTACTGTCCAATGTAAACATAAGTAAAGACAAAAAATCTACTATTAATTTAACGGTTAACTATTACGGTATTCGGCAACTCTATACAGCAACCCCCGTGATAACAGCGTAAACAAACGCCTCAACAGTCTATAAATCACTGCATGACTTAAGGAGGGATGGGCGTAGTTATTGGCTCATTTATGTATTTTATTTATCATTTATTTTTAGCTTCCTCCCTAGACCTCCATCCAACTCATATAAAAACACCCGCCCAAGACTCTCCTTCAAGATTAATTTGTACATTTTTCGATAGAAAAATTTCCCGGCCGAAGGCCGGTTTCTTTGAAATTACAGGCTCGCTATCGCTCGCCAGGAAAAAATCGACACCTAAATGACACGAAAAGTCTTAATATTGACAAAAAAATTGGGCGAAAGGACTTAAAATCGTCAAACTAATGGGCCGGACGTCTTAACATCTGAAAACTAATGGGGCTAAACATGAGGAAAAAGGGGGACCAGAAAAGCGGCCCATCTCCCCTTAACGACTAATATCTTCACAAAAGTCACCACAATCACACAACGAAAAGTATAAACACGGTAAATCTAGAAGTAAGTATTAATATCGAGCCAGTCTTGAAGGTATACGGGTAATGTATAATGCGGTTACTTTATTGTTGTGAACGTAGACCTTGAGTTATTACAGGGAATGCTTACTAAGAATGGTTTATCTTATGATCTGATGTGCATTATTTCTTACGTCTGTGTTCTTTATTCCTTTGAGGAGTATGAAACGTTTCAAAAGTTCACCTTAGAAAGAATCTGTAGGAGTTAGAGGCATGATTACGTTCCCAACAGATCCTAGAGGTCCTTCCTAAACTGTATACCATTGTCTAATATAAGCCAGAATATATGAATACAGGCGTCCTCGTATCCTGAAGGGGTTAATAGTTAGTCACCTGTTTGTCACACCATTCTTATCCTTCTAGTGTCCATTAATTTGTTTTGCAGTGAATGAACTTTTCTAAGTTAAATATCGCATACTGTTAATGAGATTTAAATAGGAAGAAATTTTAGAAATAAAGAAGTTAATTGGAATGTGTTTAGCCCTCTGGATGATATAGAGTCGTCTACCGTTAGCCGGAATAAGATACTCATAAAACTAAAAGTGCTAACACCATACCCCGTAGTCATCCCTCTCTTTCCCTTCCCTCAGTACATTTATCTGACCTTTCCATCTCTCCATCCCTTCCCTGATACAACCTTCTCTTTATCCTATGACTGACCTTTCCACACACACACACACACACACACACACACACACACAAACACACACACACACACACACACACACACACACACACACACACACACACACACACACACACACACACACACACACACACACACACACACACACACACACACACACACACACACACACTCTTACTCTCACGTACCTAAAATTATCAACATCCAATATCTGGTCTCTGATTCCACTAGTCTAAGCTTCAAATATCCAGGAGTGCTTTCTTTTATCCTCATAACCTGCATTTATGGAATCAACTGCTTTCGTATATTCAATCTTCCTCTCCTTAAGAGCCGATAGTTCATTCTATATATGCAATCAAGGTTACGCATGATATCAAAGGCAACCAAGTAGCAACATGTCCGTTAATCCATATGAGGCTGTTTGTAACTACTGTAGCCTATGAGACAGAGATGAAGGGCACGATATGAAGCTTGCCTCGATATATACCTGGTGACAGATACTGTATGTCTGTGCCGAAGATATGACCGAGTAGGGGGTATATAGTTGGAAGCACAAAGAAGGAAGAAATGAAAATTCTCAAATCAAATGAAGGAACAACGCAAGGAGATCCAGTGGCAATGGCAATGTACGCACTGGCACTATCAATTCTGCAGCAGAAAATAAAACATGAGGTAACCCGAGTGAAACAAGTGGCGTATGCAGATGACCTCACAGGTGCAGGAAAAATAGGGGATCTCAAAGAATGGTGGCGGAGAGTACAATCGGTAGGTGAAGTCATTGGGTACCATCCGAATGCTAGTAAATCTGTACTAATAGTGAAAGAAAACAAGTATGAAGAAGCGGTGCGGACTTTTGATGGGACAGTAGTGAAGATTACAAAGGAGGGTCAACGCCATTTGGGAGCAGTAATAGGCACAACAGAATGCAAGAGAGACTATGTGCGAAAAAAGGTAGCGGAGTGGGTAAAGGAAGTGAAAACCCTGGCAGACATTGCGAAATCTGAACCACATGCTGCATATACTGCCTTCACATATGGTATTAAGCACAGATGGACCTTTCTTATGAGAACAGTGCCTGGCATTAGACAGATGCTCCAACCGCTGGAAGAAGCAATCAGAGGAACATTCATACCGGCCTTAACAGAGATGGAAGGCGTCACGCAAGAGCTAAGAGATCTATTAGCTCTTCCGCCAAGGTTCGGAGGTATGGGGATCATAAACCCAGTGGAGGCGGCACCACTTGAGTACCAAAATTCCCTTAAACTTACTACGTCTCTGACAGAAAATATACGGGAGCAAAATGAAAATGATGAGGTGGACGAAGAGGAACAACGAAATGCAAAACAGGAAATTACAAAGAGCAGAGAAGAGAGACAGAAACATAGCCTAGAACAAATTAAGACCAGATGTAGGGAAGAACTGAAAATGAGAGTTGAGATGGCACAAGACACGGGGGCTTCAAATTGGCTCACATCATTACCAATAAAGGAGAAAGGCTTCAGCTTAAATAAACAAGAATTCAATGATGCCGTAGCCTTGAGGTATGGGTGGCCAGTTTCGAACCTGCCGCTGAAATGTGCATGCGGTGAAATAAACAACCCAGACCACTGTATGACCTGTAAGAAAGGAGGATTCATCTGTATCCAGCATGATGAAGACGAGACATCACTGCACAAATGCTGGACGAGGTGTGCCATGATGTCAGAATCGAACCGGAACTTCTGCCTATGGACGGACAGCGCTTGGCCCACAATACTGCAAATACTTCAAATGAAGCAAGAGTGGACGTAAGTGCTCGAGGTTTTTGGACGAGGGGACAACGGGCATTTTTCGACATCAGAATCTTCAACCCAAGAGCACAAACATATCGTGAGCGAGGACACAAGGCGGCATACTTGAGAAACGAAAGTGAGAAAAAATGCGCTTATGAAGAAAGAATTTTGAACAGGGATCAAGGAAGCTTTACTCCTCTGGTCTTCTCATCGTCGGGAGGTATGGGACCTTCTGCAAGTGTCCTCTATGCCAGATTAGCTGAACAAATATCGGAGAAAAAGCGCCAGCATAGAACCAAGTCATAACTTGGATGAGATGCCGGCTCTCTTTCTCTCTTCTCAGGTCTGCACTCCTATGTCTCAGGGGTACAAGGTCCTCCCCGCTACAGAGGACAAGAGTGAGAGATTTGGACTTTGAAATGGTCGTGGCGGAAGGACGAATTGGGGAACAACTAGGTTGATTGTAGGGAGGTACTGGTACAATAAGAAAAACTATAATGTAACTAGAATAAGATAGATTGTACACCACTTTGTAACTGTCACCATAATAAAAAAAAAAAAAAAAAAAAATAGAAGGAAACATGCTTACATTACTGAAATGTTTGTGGACATGCAGTAATGCAAGTAATGGTCACTCTTCTGTAAATCTAAAATGGCTTACTTAAGAATGGGAAAGGGGTGGGACCTTTTTTTTTTTTTTTTTTTTTTTGAAAAAGGGGGTATATCAATGGCATAGACTCCATGACAATGAGAGAATGGATACAATTCTTGAAATGTATACAAGAGAGTATTAGCTATATTATAGTAATATATATATATATATATATATATATATATATATATATATATATATATATGTTTCTAGTCTCTCAGTGGGGATCGAACCATCGACCATCAGAACGATAGCCGACGCTTTAATCAATTACACCCACGGCAGACTGCCGTGATTAAAGCGTCGGCTATCGTTCTGATGGTCGATGGTTCGATCCCCACTGAGAGACTAGAAACATTTAGTGGCTCACGTGTATTTGTGATATATTCTCAATATATATATATATATATATATATCTATATAAATGTGTACTGTATATAATTATATACTGTATACAATATATATATTTTGTTCTATGTGAGTGAGGGAGACAAAAAGCAGAACTGCCTGTAGCGAGAGCCTCCCCCAGAGTTGAAAGAGTGACAGGGCCAAAATTAAGGGACATTCGAGCCAAAATGCCTGGACACACGGAGTGTGAAGCAACTTAAATCATAGGAGGAGGGAAAGACTGATTCTGGGAGAGAGTTCCAGAGCTCAGCTGTTGAATAGAAGAAAGACTGAGAGTATCATTTCACTCTTGGGTTGGAGAGTTGCACAGAGTAGGGTTGGGATTGTGTTGCAAGACGGGTACCACATACCCTACGTAGAGGAGGTGGTATACACTGGGAGATCTATGAGGAACACTGATTATTGTAGTAGCGATAAAATAGCGAGAGAGATGCAACATTGCGGTGAAGAGAGAGAGTTTGCAGAAAGTTGGTGAGTGGGCGAGAATTATTGATACGAAAGGTTTTCCTTTCTACTTTGTCTAGGAGTGCGATGTGAGAGGATCATCCCCACACATGTGAACAATACTCAATACAAGGACGCACTGTGCCCCTGTACAGAGCAAAAAGCTGCGCAGGGGTAAAGAACCCCTTGAGGCGGTTGAGCACACCCAACTTCTGGGAGGCTGCCTTAGCAAAACTGGTAATATGGTCCTTCCAAGAGAGAGCTGAAGAAAAAGAGACACAAAGAATATTGAGAGAAGATGAAGGATTGATTCTTGTATTGTTGAAGAATAAGGAATATACAGTAGTCATCTGTCAGTCCGGACGGGTAGATAAATGGAGAAATTGGGTTTTGGAAGCATTAAAGGTAACAAGGATTTCTCTGCCCCAATTGGTAATAGTAGTTAGTATATATATATATATATATATATATATATATATATATATATATATATATATATATATATATATATATATATATATATATATATACAGTATATATATTATATATATATATATATATATATATATTAGATAATCAATACAATACTAATATTGGTATTGCAAGAGCAATATCTGACATCTTATTTTAAATTAAGATTAATCAAACTGAAATATTTGTATTGCACTAGGTAATGTTTACAACAATAACTTGGTAGATTGGCAAGCAGACCAGATAAATTTACAATAATATATTCTGAAGTCAAACTTAACGATTTGACGGATATGATGAGAACATGGCTTCTACTATACTGTTACCAAGGTGACACATACACTTCTAAAAATATGTATTCAATAATTATACAGGGTGTCCCGAAATAGACGTGCCAAATTTCAGGATTAGGTTAGGACAAATATTCTGAATATTACACGTTGCAGATGTATAGCCTGTTGAAAATGGCATTTTCCCATCTAGTTGTACTAGAGCTTACCACATCCCCATGTAATTGCAATGATTTTACCATGTTATTATCAAGATACTATAATTCTCTAAGTTGCAAAACGATTATAGACATATAAGCTCACTTTTGACCTGGACACTATTTGACATGGAAGAGTCCAATACAGCGATGCGGGGGAGAACTCTATATAAAACTTCCAATACCTCTTAAACGGTTGAGATTTAGAAACATCTGTACAATCAAATCCTGAAGTTTGGCACGTCTATTTCGGGACATTCTGTAAATGATATACAAAATGATATAATACAAGGTGCGGCGGGCGAGTCTTTAGTTTCACTCACATGGGCTCTGCAGGTCCAGGTTAAATTATAAACCTAGCTAGCCGACACCAAAGTCTACTAAGTTGACTGGTTATAGTGGGAAGGTTGGTCTTATGGAGCTGGGGGTGAAACTTGGGGAAGGTAAATTGCTATAACCTGGATAATTTGCAGTTACTATGTATATTAATCCACCGCAGGTTCCAAAGGGTAAGGCTAGAGCAAGGTCTATCTATAGATCTTGGGCTAGAGAGATGATTGCTGCCCCCAAGCGTAACATTGTGTACCCCACCCAACTTTACCTCCATACACAAGGATCTAGGCACCAGCAGATCCTGTGAATCATGTTCCTATATAACCCAATGGCACCTCCAAGGGAGCTAACTAAAGGGGAGGTTTTTAGTTTGTTCCCTAGACTTCCATCAAGCTTAAAATTACATCCCCTTGACCCCCTTTTAAGATAATGTTTACATTTTTCGGTAGAAAAATGTCCCGGCCTTCTCTTAAATTAATCTTAAATTACAGGCTCGCTATCGCTCGCCAGAGACACCTTAATGGCACGAAGAACCTTAAAATTGACAGAAATGGGGGGAAAGTTCTTAAAATCGCCAAGCTAATTGAGTGAACGTCTTAGAATATAAAATTAAAACAATGAGGCTAAACAAGAGGGAGAAAGGGGTCAAGAAAAAAATCCCCAAGTGGAAATCTGCCCTTAACACCCATCTGGTACACATCCGTCGCCTTGACAGACTACGACACCCCGTCCTCTTTGTCATCATTACCGAGGCTTAAAGGGAGCTATTGGCTTTTTCTGGACCCCTCTCTCCCTCATGTTCAACCTCATTAGTTATGAGATTTTCGGCTAAGAAAATTTTCTTCCGAAAAATTTAAACATTTATCACGAAGGGGGGTCTTAGGTGTGTGTTTGTGTGATTTTTTTTTTTTTTTTTTTTTTTTTTTTAAAGCTTGATAGAGGTCTAGGGAGCAGACTAAGAGAACATCTAAAATACAAATAAATATAACATAACACAATACAGTAACCTCGCCTTAACATCCTTTGGTCTCGCATACAAACAAAGAAGTAAACGTATACATGAAAAACAAAAATAAAAACAAAACATAAAATATAGACTCATAACATTGGAAGTTGATACTGATGATGTAGCTCTCGACTAACATTTATCTCCGGAAAACTTCATTACACTTCAAACCCTCCTTAGACATAACGAACCCACCCACCCACACACACGTGCACATATATTCAAAAGCAGTCATACGCACACACAAGCACTAACACACACACACGCACACACACACACACACACACACAAACATACTTTTCTCTCTCTCTCTCTCTCTCTCTCTCGCTCATATCTCTCTCTCTCTCTCGCTCATATCTCTCTCTCTCTCTCTCGCTCATCTCTCTCTCTCTCTCTCTCTCTCTCTCCCTCCATCTCTCTCTCCCTTTCGTTCTCTCTCATTCTCACTCACCTCTCTCTTTCTCTTTTCCTCTCATCCCAATTCATTTCCCCCACCCCCCCACTCTCTCTTTCTTTCTTCTCCTCTCATCCCTAATTCGCCCCCCCCCCCCCCCCCCCCCCCGGGCTGCACCGCTCCGGAGCTGCCGCCAAGTGTCAACAAGTACCACCGGGGGGGGGAGGGCCCCCCCCTCAAACCGCGGTTTATGAGGGGAAATAGGGGTATAAAATAAGGGCCCTAGGACCATCCCCCCCCCCCCCCCCCCAAACTCCTCCCAAATTTCTTTTTAAAGTGCCGACGTAACAGAAACTACCCTCACCCCCCACCAACACCTTGCAACCTGCATCATCAACATCGGAACAACTTTTAAGGGAAGTGACCACTCCAACATTTTGTACCTTTCGTTTTTGCAAATTCTCCCTCACTAACCCCAAAGCATGGCACCGATCAGAATTAAATGCCCTCCTGTAACAAGAACTACTACAAGGAATGGTATCCGCGTCATGGGTATCCAAATGCCAAGTGTTTTATGTGTTTAACTGGTGAAAACTTTTTGCTCTTGGAGTGCACATTAGAAGCACACAAGGCACAGGCTGACGAACTGAAGCGAGATAATCTCACACTAAAGGAGACTGTAGGTGTACTTTCGCATCAACATTTCTTACTAAAAGAGCGAGTAAAGGACATAGAGAGTAAGCAAGTCGACGTTGTTAAAAATCTTCAAAAAGAAAACCCATCCAATGATCTATATCAGACCGTAGTCAACAGGCGTAACAAGAACAAATCCCAAGGGAATGGGAAAGCGACACCAGGTATCCCTATCAAAAACAGATTTGCTGTTCTCGCCGAAAACAATGAACACGAGGTAACTGACCACGTGAATTGGAATGGGAATGGAAAAGCGACACCAGGAAACCCTATCAAAAACAGATTTGCACACGAGGTAACTGACCACGTGAAAGCAAGCTCGAAAGGCAAGAAAATTCCTGACAGGAAAACAACGAAACCATCAAATCACGGAGTCCGCGGGAAGGAGAAACTCACCCTAGTCTATGGTGACAGTCTCATGCGAGGTCAAGGAGCTGCCTTTGCCACCAAGAACAGAGAAAAAAGGTCAGTAAAGGTCATTCCAGGCGGTAAAGTCGAACATATCTTGAAAGACATAACTAACTCCGCCATACCAGAGGGCACCTGTGTAGTCGTCAATGTTGGCTCAAATGACTGCTTTGACGGAGGTAAGGCCCCAATTAAGACCAAAGAAAAAGATTTCGAGAACCTAATTAAAGTCATGAAAAGGAAGACCACGAAATGTGTGGTAAGCGGCGTCATACCCCGGATTAAAACAAGCTCATACTGACAAAATAGAGCCATAGAAATTAACAACGCAGTCAAGGTCATGTGCGAACAAGAGAAGGTACTGTATGTGGACAATTGGACCACCTTTGTAGGGAACTCGTCCCTGTACAGCGGAGATGGCATTCATTTATCAGAAAAGGCGTTCAGCACATGAGTGACACCCTAAATCAAGCAACCTACATTGCCCATGAAAACAACGCCAGTCAGGACCGAGAGATAACTATGCTAATAGACTCCTCTGAGTATTGACATCGCTACCCCCGGAAAAGCCCTCCCACAACCCCACCCAATCAAACTCCACCCCCACAGTTAAGAGAAATAAATAACCCCGCCCAACCCTTCCAAGTCCATCACAACCATTTAAACGAAACCGTCAACCCCAATGGCCCACAAGTTGCGAAAATTTACCTACCTGAACCACAAAACAAACTAAACAACCCCACCCAACCCCATCCAAGCCAACCCAATCAACTGAATGAATTTGACAACCCGCCGCGGCTTCAAGTCACAACCCCAAACCCATCCCCACCAATAAGAAAAACAAATCCAGCGCATGCTGAGAGAAATTATATAAAAATAATATCCATAAATGCCTGCTCAATAAGAAACAAAATAGACGAACTCAAATGTCTGTTATTAAATGAGAAAGTTGACGTTATTTGTATAACGGAAACACATCTGAACCTTAAAAATAAAGATCTACTTCATGAATATCACACAGAGCCATATAAATGTTTTCATAAAGACCGTAACAATGGAAAACAAAGAGGGGGGGTTGCAATGTACGTTGCAACCTACTTAAACCCAGTTGAGGTGACTCTCCCCGAAAGTAATGCAGAAATAGTGTGCGTCAAAATAAATACAAAAAACATGAACTTAAATATCACTACAGCGTACCGACCACCGAGACTAACTGTTGCCGATGATACAATTTTTAATGAAATACTAGAGAAAACCCTTAATTCCGACGAAACAGTTTTACTAGGGGACTATAACCTCCCCCTAATTGACTGGAATACCCTGACCGGAAAAAATGCTGAGTCACGCCTAATGACAAGTTTCATCCAGGACAATTTTTTGACCCAACACGTAAAACAGCCGACGCGAGACAGGAATATATAAGACCTCGTAATCACTACCCAAGAAAATCTATTATCAAACCTGGATGTAGGTGAACATCTGGCAACGTCCGATCATAAAATCTTAAGAATCAACGTTATAATCAAATATTCCTCAGTAAAAACAACAGGAATGGTTTCGGACTTCAAAAACGCAAATTATGACGGACTTAAGGAATCGCTATCAAACATACACTCAAACCTCATAAATATAAACGAAGTAAATGAACTATGGGGACATTTTAAGTCTACAATTACAGAAGCGCATAAACAATTTGTACCCATGAAACCAAAACGTAATACGAAATCAAGTATGCCCCCTTGGTACAGTAGAGACATTGGCAAGGCAATAAGGAAAAGGAATCAACTCCACAAACTTGTAAAAAATAACACAAACACTGAAGTAATTAAAAACTTATACAAAAATAGTAGAAGGGAAGTGAAAAAAATAATTAGGGCGAACAAACAAAATTACGAAATGACTATTGCCAGAGAAAGTGCCACAAACCCCAAAAAAATTCTACAGTTACGTAAATATAAATAAACAGATCAAAAGCGGAATCGGACCGCTAATAGAAGATGGCCAGACAATAACAGGTGACACAAACACGGCAAATCTGCTCAACAAATATTTTGGCTCAGTTTTCACAGAAGAAATTATCGATCATACCCTTGAAAATAACACCTCAACTCATGTGATAGGAGATTTCACCATCAGTGTTAGCGAAGTACAAAGCAAATTGAGTAATTTAAATGTAAATAAGACCCCGGGACCCGACATGCTCCACCCGAAAATAATTAAGAATGTTAAGGACGAAATAGCAAAAACCCCTGACACAACTATTTAACTTATCATTACTACAGGGGATTGTACCGAGTGATTGGAAAGATGCGAACATTACGCCGATATACAAGAAGGGTAGCAAGGCCAAAGCGAGTAATTACAGACCAATTAGTCTAACTTCAATTGTAGGAAAAATCATTGAAAAAATCCTTAGAGATAAGATAGTAGATTACCTCGAATCAAACAACCTAATCAAAAATAGTCAACACGGCTTTAGATCAAATAAGTCATGCCTAACAAATTTGATTGAATTTTATAACAAACTATTCACATATAACGACATGACGAAATCACTAGATATAATCTTCTTGGACTTTCAAAAAGCTTTCGACAAGGTGCCTCACCGAAAACTATTGGCTAAACTGGAGAGGATAGGTATCAAAGGTGAATTTAATTCTTGGATAAAAAATTGGCTTACAGACAGAAGACAGAGAGTGGTGATAAATGGAGTGGAATCGGAGTGGGAGCCTGACACTAGTGGAGTTCCACAGGGTTCAGTCCTTGGACCGGTCCTGTTTCTCATTTACATTAACGATATTGATGTAGGGGTAAACAACACCATTTCCAAATTCGCCGACGATACAAAAATAGGAAATACAGTCCTGAACGAAGATGATAGAAATGCGTTGCAATCTGATTTAAACAAGATATCAGAGTGGCCGAAAAAATGGAAGATGCCCTTCAATGTCGATAAATGTCAGGTGCTGCATGTTGGTAGCAGAAATATGAAATACAAATACGAAATGAATGGCAAACAAATAAAAACCGCAACGGTGGTAAAAGACCTAGGGGTACTAATATCTGAAAACCTAAAAACTTCCGACCAATGTATAGCAGCTGCAAATAAGGCAAACATAGCATTGGGCTTTATTAAACGAAAATGTACATATAAACATGAAAACGTAATAGTGCCACTGTTCAAAAGTATGGTGAGGCCCCACCTTGAATATGGTGTGCAGTTCTGGTCACCTTATCTGATCAAGGACATTGTAAGACTCGAGTC
>CM064580.1:35017517-35160325 GCA_032716605.1 Paralithodes platypus
ATCTCTTTACTAGGTTGAAATCAGCGCCGAAGGTTGACATAGGTTGGTTACCTGGTTGCATCAAATATCGTGCACTGATATAAATAAAATGTTATTTCCTCTCGCTTAAACATTAAGCTATTCATAGTGTGCAGTTGGGTACAGTGCATGATTAGATTAATATCCAGTATTCGATAAGTGGATATGAATCGTTGTCATGTGTTGTTGTTGTTGTTGTTGTTCCCCAGGCTGTCTGGCTGAACAGCCCCAAGGTCTCGAGCAAGGCCAAGGCCATAAACGAGCGCGCCCACAAAATCCTCCCTGCTTACCACTAACAAAGCCCGGGTGACCGAAGCCACTCCAAGGCAGGGAGCTGAGGAGGGTGCGGAAACGCCCGGGAAACCAAAGCCCCACCCAAGGCCCTGTGCCCCTCAGCAATTATGAAGGGAAAGTTGAGGGGTAAGGGAAAAATGTGACGCTTTGGCTCCCAATCTGCCAACTTCTAGGTTGGCAGTAGGGAGGTCAATCCACGGAAAAGACGCCGCCACTTGAGATCAAGAAGATATATAAGTAAAAGAAACAGTCAGAGTAAGCTATGGGTATGGCAGAGATCGCTCAGTTCTCACTCGGATAGACCAGCCCATCACCACATGATGTCATGTGTTATACTTACAACTCTCTTGTTAGAGCGTGTAAGTTCTGTATGTGATATCCTGGGTTCGAGTCCCGGGAGAATCACAGGCTTTCATTAGTTTCGTTTGGGGTGTTATTGGTGTTAAGAACGATGTTAATAATAAAGTAAAGCTAGATACGCTAACTACTACACAATGGTGATATTTGTGCTTACCTCAACCGCAGGTACACTTTGATGCAGCAGACGAGCTTGTCTTTCTCTTTCATATTAATTGTTTTCAATACTATTCATCATTGAGAAAGAAAGTTAACCATCTCTCCCAACTTTACATGATGAATAATATGGTGATTTCTGTTGTTATTTTACGATCCACGTTGCAGTGGCGTGATGAAGGTTGTGCATTCAGAACAAACCATATATATATTTATATTACCACATCTTACTTGGCAATAGTTACAATATTATGTAAAATGTGTACAGAATAATTTTGAAACAAATCAAAGTTTTGTTTTCAGGTTATTTCTGGTTATTTTCTGGTTAGATAAACATACTACTATAAACTGCAATATGTTCATTCGCGGTCAAAAGACATGAAGTACCTTTACAAGTTTGATATAACTATTTCTCTTCGAGCTCAAATATATATACTGCTTAATCCTTTCAGGATACTATAATGCATTTCTTAATTTTATGCCTATTATAAATCGATGTTATTAAGTTTAAAAAGTGTCTGTGGGGTCAAAGAGTTAAGTATCTTATATATAATTTGGTAAACTAAGCACTTCTATGGGCGTGTGCGTTAGGCCCATTGACAGCTGGGCCAGCCTTATGGGGAAATACATGGGAAAATGCAAATGTTCAGTATTCAATATCTATGAAAAAATTGATATTTGGAATCTTATTCATGGAACATTATATTCTTAGAATATTTTGAGACACCTGGTATGTGTTACTTTTCGGGACCATTTATGTTTGTGTGTCTATTTTTATATAACGTATATTATTATGGATATAATTGGTAATATTAATAATAAATATTGTACACAAAACACATACAATTACATTTATAGATAGTCTCTATAGAAATGCAACCTTAAATAAACAAATTGAAGGACTTCAAAAATAATCTTAATGAGTGCAGCCTACATGGTAAACGTATAATTGAGTTTTTCTTTTATTAACACAACAAGGCAGGGAAAAAAACAGCCACGCACACAAATGCAGGTATACGCTAAACAAAAATCATGCTTACCCACCTACTTGCATATACACACTAAATATCACACTTATATAGCAACCCATGTACTTTCTCTCCCTCTCTCTCACACACACACACACTCTGTCTCTCTCTCACACACACGCACACACTCTCTCTCTCTCTCTCTCTCTCACACACACACACTCTCTCTCTCTCTCTCTCTCTCTCTCTCTCTCTCTCTCTCTCGATCATCTGCTGGAGATTAAATTAATATTAATGAATCAGTAGGTAAGTGTAAGTTCCCTTTCAAACTAATATATTTCTATACTATACAGAAACTTTCCTTGTGGGCATTTCCTGACCCGATGTGTTCCACTTTAGAGTTTAAATAGTTAAAGAATTTAGGAAAGCCAATAGAGTTAGGGGATAGATAGACAGGACAGAAGTATTTATTCTGAGTGACAGAAAAGTTTGAGCCAGTGAATTGTTATTCAGAAGACTCTAAGTTGGGAACACAAAAGCAAGTAAGTTTGTTGTGCACATATACATAACATCCACCTTTGGCTTGAAAATTTGGATAGAGAAAGTAGGAGGAGAAAGACAAGGGGCTGCATACACCAATCCCCCCCCCCCCCCCACACACACACTCATCCACCAATTCACACCAACCTGCACACATACACACATTTATTTGCTTTTCTGACAAAAGTAACTGTATTTCACAAACATATATTATATATCCCATCACTGGCCAAGATCGTAGATTATTCCCACAATATGTCGAGTCTTCATGTCATGCACAAGTAAAAATAATATCACAAGACCCTTCTCTGCGACCGATTCCCTTGGACTCTAGAATCACAATCAAATTATGGTGTATTGCAATCGACCACCTTATCATTTACTGTCTCGCAATAACCGAGTTTTCAATTTGGTGTTCCAATATCCTGCATTTTCATAGTAACTCTTCCAGCATGCGATGACGCTTCTCTTGATTTTATTCTGACCCTTATTACATGACTATTTCAGCTTACGAGGGACTTGAGGGATACAGAGGGTTAATTGAGAGTATTCACTTTTGTTCGCCATAGGTCCTTCCTAATCTGTCTAAAACTATCTAATGGTATAGGTAGAAATGCGTCATGACAATGAAAAAGTAAAACCATGATTAATTACCATCCATATCTAAAATATCAAAATATATAGACATCGAGTAGCCCAGGTGACACATATTACATAGCTTAAGGGGAGACTGGCTGTTTGTTTGGTCTATTAATTCATTTATTCATATATTTGTTTAGTTTCCTCGCTAGACCTCAATCAAGCTTAAAACAACTCCCCTAGACCCCCCTTCAAGTTAAATTTGTAAATTTTTCGGTAGAAAAATGTCCAGCCGAAGGCCGGTTCCTATAAAATTTCAGGCTCGCTATCGCTCGCCAGGAAATAATCGACACTAAATGGCACGAAAGGTTTTAAAATTGAAAACGAAATGGGGCGAAAGGTGTTAAAATCGACAAACTAATGGGCCGAACGTCTTATAATTTCAAAACTAGTGGGGCTAAACATTAGCGAGAAGGGAGTCCAGAAAAACGGTCTGCCTCCCCTTAACATAAATATAGATGCTATAATGCCACTGGGGAATATCGAAGTAATCCAAATGTCTTAAAATATTACTCCTGATAATCTTCCAAAATACCCTATAATATTATTTGTTATTATTGAATTCCTGATCTAAAAGGTAATGTAGTACAATCGGGGGTATTAACTGATGTCATAGATTCCAGTGGTTTTCGCTCAACAAGTGTTATTGGTTATCTTTATAGTTACTGGGAAAAGTGCTTATCCCTCAGAGTAATAGTCAGTGTCCGAAACTTTGTGAAATATCTGACAACACTTATTAACCTCGACCGTACATTACCTCTCATAGGTCAGACATATTCCCTACGTAATTTAATCGCTAATTTAGAACAAAACTTGTCGTGAGTCATATCAAATAATTATACCTTACTTAATTTATTTGTTATTCTCTGACATGGCCGGTCCACCTAATTTGAGTAATATACATAATTTCTTACCTTAAGGGGAGGTATTTAGTTTGTTCCCTACGTTTTCATCAAGCTTAAAATTACACCCCCTAGACCCCCTTTCAAGATAAATTTGTACATTTTTCGGTAGAAAAATGTCCCGGCCAGAGGCCGGTTGCTCTTATAAATTACAGGCTCGCTATCGCTCGCCAGGAAAAAATCGACACCTTACTGACACGAAAGGTCTTAAAATTGACAGAAATGGGGCAAAATGTCTTAAAATTTCAAAACTACTAGGGCGAATGTCTTAAAATCTCAAAATCAATGGGGCTAAACATGAGGGAGAAAGGGGTCCAGAAAAAAATCCCTCAAGTAGAAACCTCCCCTTAAGGGACCCCACCTCGCTTTTTTTCTCTTTCTCTCCCTCTCTCTTTGGCTTGTATCCATTTGGCCCCATTCAGCCAACTGTTTAAGACGTTTACCCCCATCCAGGTGTTAATATTTTCCTGGCGAGCGGTAGCGAGCCAGCATATATATATTTTTGTTTTGACAGCAAGCTAAATTTTTACATTTTTCGATAGAAAAATTTCTCCGGCTTTCTCCGGATTTCTCCATACAATGCTGGCTTGCTATCGCTCGCCAGGAAGAAATTGACACCTGGATGGGGATAAACCTCTTAAAACAGTTGGCTGAATGGGGCCGAATGGATACAAGCCAGAGAAAGAGAGAAAAGGAGAACAAGATAAAAAAAGCAGGTGACCCCCCTTAACTTGTATCTAACCTAGACAACTAGTGAGTCAGATGCACCATTCCCTGCCATATCTTGCAGCCAAGCTTGAACCAAACCAGAGGTTGAATACATTACCCTTTAGCTAATCTTAAAGCAAACTTATAACAATGTCAATCATGGGTCATAGCTATTACATCGTACCTAATCTCATAGGTAACTTAGAAATTATGATCCGAATGGGTATGCCTATCATGAATCAGATAGTCAGTATGATTAATTCCTTATGTTATAGGTAACCTTGAAACAAAAACAATTCTGAATGGGTTCGACGTTAATTATAGCGAGGTGGGGAGAGTTGACTTGGATATCATCACCCCGGATATTATCGTCATTAAAAACAACAATGGCAGTCACCTCAGGGCAATAGTGTGTGTGTGTGTGTGTGTGTCCTACCTTGGGACCTGGGTACTCTACTGGAGCGATAATAATCATAAACATGCACACACGTATACACATGGGGAGCATACCCAAACTAAAACACATGTAGAGACGAAAGTACATACTCACATTTATAAAATCATAAATACACTAAAAACCTGACACAATGGAAACTTGGCATTACTATGACACAGAGACGTAGTTTATCTTTTTTTCCATTCAGTATCGATAAATCAGGTGATAAAGGATGTGATTTAATGTCAGCTGAAAGCAAACCTACAATAGTATATACTTGTATTGCATTCATTACAAATAAAATCACAAGCTATGATCTCTCTCTCTCTCTCTCTCTCTCTCTCTCTCTCTCTCTCTCTCTCTCTCTCTCAATAACAAGTTGATTTAACAGCGTGTATTATAACAAGATGGTATCTCAACATGAATACAACACGCAAGCATGGCTGGTAGTTGGAGTTGCACGATATTTTGCTATAGTATACAGTTCATGCAAACCTTTTCACATAAAAGATCCGTCCTATCTGGAATAAACCTACCTCAGGAGTTGTAATTCGTAGAATTGTTGCTCACTTTGCACTGAGAGCACTGTAATACAATCTATCTTTATTTTTTATTTCATATTTTTTCCATGAAGATCAACTCATTGGAATGGGCCTAAAGGTCTTTGAGATACTATGAATTCCACGTAACTCTTTGTAATTCTCACATATTTCTCTGCGTCACCTTGGAGCTTGTCAAATCACATTAGATATGGAGCTTAGTGAGTATGCTAATGACTTGAGATTGCCATCAGGAATTGTAGCTGTTAGCGATTTTATAACTTGTAGTTATTGTCTTGGCTAAAAAGAAAAAAAGAAAAACAAATTTTGTTATCTAAGAATGACTTCAATACATTTATCGACTTTGCTAATGAAAATAATTTCCGTTTTGGACCATTAAACAAGGAACTCAAAATCCGATATATAATTCAATTAGAATAATTAAATATAATGAATATGTTTTTTTATGATACTAATGCTATAAATGGTATGCCAAAAATGAAGCTTAATGATGAAATAATGATCAATGTTTGTGAACATAAGTACTTAGGATTTATTATTGAACATAAACTTAATAATGATACAGATAATATAAGGACTAGAAATAAGTTACAATAACGAGTTCAATTGTAATTTACGCAAATTCACTAATGTCAATGTTAATGTTTTTATTCAACTATTTAATAGTGGTTGTTTAAGTTTTTATGGTATAGGGATACCACAAAGCCATTAAGAAGATATTAAAATTTAAATACTGGGAGAGCAACCACAGAGCATTTTATATAGCAGGGCTAATGACGTTAACTCATCTAATTAATTGGCAAAACATACGGTTTGCTCATATGATGAAGCCTTGTATCTTTTTAAGAACATGTTTACTCAAATAATGATGATAGCTTTTATTTGATGAAGGAAGTGAAAAATATGTTATTGAATGCATATGATATAGAAGGCTTAATGGAAAATGACATTGATGCAGTACAATCTAGAATGACTTTTATTAAAAAAACGTGAACCAACTATGAGACAAATGTGTATCACACTCCTCTTATTATGTACAAAGATCTATGTATCTTTTACGAAATAAAATAATGAGTCTGAGACTGTCTATCTATCTATTTATCTATATCTATATATACAGTAAGTATATATAAGTCTATCTATCATTGTATCTATCTATCTCTCCTTCCCAGGTTAGATAGCAGCTGTCATGTCTTCCTCACGAACAGAACCAAACACCACACATTTTGTCCGTCAGACGTCTGGCTGTCAGGATACGTATACATCTAGGCTACACGGTCACCACTGATTCACCGACTTATTTTTCGAACTATTCCAATACCATGAACACTTTTTTCATATGTTTATATATGGCAAATCACGACACACACACACACACACACACACACACACACACACACACACACACACACACACACACACACACACACAGACACACACACCAATTCCATCGCCAGAATGCAGAATCTTAGAACAAACTATGTACCATTTGGCGGGAGAGCGTACAATCTAATCCTAAAATGGGGCTGGTGAAATAAGAGTATATTAAACACCACTGATGCCAAGAACGACAGATCCGAATACCTTCTCTGTTTAAAAAAATAAAATAAATACAAAAATAAAAATAAATAAAGCTTAAACAAAATATAATTACCAACGCATTGCACACCAGCACAAAAAACAAAACAAGTGATCACAAACATGTCACTAAATAACCGTGTCACAAATCCCACCATTAATACCAATCACAAAAGCATCATTACCACCACAGAACATACTCCGTTAAGGAGAGATACAGTAGGTCGTTTTCTGGTCCCCCTTCTTCCTCATATTTAGCCCCATTAGTTTTCAGATTTTAAGACGTTCGGCCCATTAGTTTGGCGATTTTAAGACCTTTCGCCCCATTTCTTTGTCAATATTCAGACTTTTCGTGTCATTTAGGTATCGAGTTTTTACCTGGCGAGAGATAGCGAGCCTGTATTTGAAAAGGAACCGGCCTTCGGCCGGAGCATTTTTCTATCGAAAAACATTCAAAATTATCTTGAAGGAGGGTCTGGGGGTAGGGGGTGGGGGTTCTTTTAAGCGTGAGGGAGGTCTAGGGAGACCACTATGACAACAATGAAAAGATACGTAAATGAGCAAATAAACAAGCCCATCCCGCCTTAAAATCATAACCACCCCAGGAATCAAATTTGAGCTATGCCCTTACACAAACTAGTCATCACAAACATGTCAGAAAATCACCGCGTCACATATCCCATCATAAATAACTATTAAGGGGGTCACCGGCTTGTTTTTATCTTTCTCTCCTTTTCTCTCTTTCACTGGCTTGTATCCATTCGACCCCATTCAGCCAACTGTTTTAAGACGTTTATCCCCATCCAGGTGTCGATTTCTTCCTGGCGAGCGATAGCGAAAGAGAAATAGCGGAGAAATCCGGCTTCGCCGGAGACATTTTGCTATCGAAAAATGTAAAAATTTAGCTTGCTGTCAAAACAAAAATATATATATGCTGGCTCGCTACCGCTCGCCAGGAAAATATTGACACCTGGATGGGGATAAACGTCTTAAAACAGTAGGCTGAATGGGGCCGAATCGATACAAGCCAAAGAGAGAGGGAGAGAAAGATAAAAAAGCGAGGTGGGCTCCCTTAACAATCACCATTACGACCACAACCCATACCTTGATAAACTTCCAATCACCCCAAACATACAATCACCTCAGGAATCAAATTTAAGGGGAGATTTCCACTTGAGGGACTTTTTTCTTGACCCCTTTCTCCCTCATGTTTAGCCCCATTGCTTTTGAGATTTTAAGACGTTTGCCCCATTAGTTTGGTGATTTTTAAGAATTTCCGCCCCATTCTGTCAATTTTTCACCCCCTGTCAAGGGGGTGAAATTTTAAGATTGCTGGAGGAGTAGGAAACAAACTAGAAACCTCCCCTTAAGCTACACAGTGACACAAACTAGTCATCAAATGCATGTCACAAAATCACCGTGACACAAATCCCACCATTAAGGGGGGGATGGGCCGATTTTCTGGACCACTTTCTCCCTCATGTTTAGCCCCATTAGTTTTGAGATTATAAGACGTTCGGCCCATTAGTTTGGCGATTTTAACACCTTTCGCCCCATTTCGTTGTCAATTTTAAGACCTTTCGTGCCATTTAGCTGTCGATTATTTCCTGGCGAGCGATAGCGAGCCTGCAATTTTTAAGAGGAATTGGCCTTCGGCCGGGACATTTTTCTACCGAAAAATGTACAAATTTATCTTGAAGGGGGGTCTAGGGGGTGTTTTTCTAAGCTTGATGGAGGTCTAGGGAGGAAACTAAAAAAAATATGAATAAATGAATTAATAGATCAAACAAACGGCCAGCCTCCCCTTAATAGATATCAAACAAACATCATTAGGACCACAAAACATGCCCGTCAAAATCACAACCACCACAAGCTCCCAATCACCTCAGGAATCCAATTTGAGCTAGGTTTCTCGCTTCCATCAGTACAATTATTGCCATTTCCTTGTGTCACCATTATGCCCTTCTATGTTACTTTATTACCATCATCTCCTACCACAAATTATCACCACAAACTACGAAGGCAAAGATTCTACTACAGCAATACTACCACTATCACCTGCGCTACCATTACCCCCTGTGGGACCACTACCTGTCGCAGTAATAATATGTCATTCCCCAACCACTGGCAATCTACTGAACCACAACAATCCTTTGCCATCTTTTCCTGCATGTGACTTCCCTGTCTATCATGGGTAGTGTTCTCTCTCTCTCTCTCTCTCTCTCTCTCTCTCTCTCTCTCTCTCTCTCTCTCTCGTGCGTATGGTTCGAGCCCGGTTGAGAATATAAGGTATATAATATATATATGTACTGTACGTGTATTTGTATGGTCATATGCACATATGTATGTAAATATACGTACATATGAGGGAGAACATATTGCTCACTAGCGCAACTTCTGATTATAAATCTATGCATAAGCATTATCTATTATTAAGTGTTCGCGTATCTTCATCCATGTATTTCCACCCTTAACAATAGAACGCCCAGCTTTTCCACATTTCGCCTTCTATCACACACACACACACACACACACACACACACACACACACACGAACGAACACACACACACACAGCTACACTACCAGGATTAACCTCCCATTGTAGTAGGCTTTACCTGACCCTACCTGTACGTACTTGAATTGCCGCTCCCTCTTTACCCTTTACCTCTTTACCCTGACCCTACCAATACAGTTTTTGTTTGTATGTATGTTTGTGTGCATACGTGAGCGTTTGTGTATACGGACATGTGCACACTTACTGCATGTTCTTATGTTCTTATATATGTATGTATATGTATGCATATGTATGTGCGTACGTACGTGTATATATGTATGTTCTGTATATGAGGAAGTAAAATAAATGTGTATATGTACTGTATATCACTTACTCTCATGGTTATTTTATGATAATTTGTATTCTGCACCTGCATCATTATTGTATTTATTTTTATTTTTTTGTAAACTGAGCTTACCATCTTCATATCTGTACATCTCATGTTCATCCACTAAATTGTAAAATGTGTATTTTCAGCTCATGAGGCTGCCATTCTTTAATAAACCGTTTATTATTATTATTATTATTATGTAACCCCTTTACCCTGGCCCCTCGGAACTAGAAACACTTCAGTAAATAGAGACTAAGCCACTGCTAACATCTGTACCGTGTTCAGTAATTTAACTAGACACATTCTGATATAATGTGTATGCTGTGGAACATGAGCGTATTTTAAAGAAACAAAGAAAAAAAGAAGAAGAAAAAATATCCAATTCCTTGCCACTTTGGGGGATTTTGGGAGTGTCTACAGTACACGTTGACTACTCAATGTCTTGCACTAACTTTATGTGATAGTGGTCTGGCAGCTTCTGAACTATATTTATTTAAGAATCCAGTCACATAAAATATTCTATCTTAAGCCGATGTACCTATTTCTATGTGTAAAAGTCTGGTGTTGCGAAACAATATTTATATAACGGTAACATATCTTTCTAAGATATGGGAACTTTTATAATATATTGCAGTTGTTACTGAACTATTTAATTATGATTGATTACAGTTTCAATTGTAATAGTGATACTTGGTTATTAACTTCGAGGTCCTTGCAAGATCGAATACAATCGCATAATGACAACAATAATGAAATATAAAGTTCATCATCTGATTGAAGACAAAAATCCTTTCAGTACAATGACCAAGACTTTATTCAGCTTATGTAATGGGTACGAGAACGAAAATGGTTAAATCTATATAAATTATCTTTCTGGCTCTTTCAGGGAGCTGTATAATAAACGCACAGCGAAAACCAGACTACATGGAAAAGAGGCTTGAGTGTAAGAGGATGCTCAAGATTGTGAGTCGAAGAGCCCCAAACTAAAGCTATAGAAAAAAGGGTTGCCTAATCTCTTAATAATAGTAAAGGGTGGTCTGGCCTCGTAAAATATAGTGTGAACCACGACGAGGCCCTCATCTAAAACGGTCAGACGGAACTCGGGCACACTCTTAGGTTCATGTACGGGACATTAACCCTCTCAGTTGTTTAGGACGGATTACTTTTCTATGTTCCGACTATTATAAAACGATTATATTCAGATTAAGAAGGGTACATTAAGACAAGGGGTTGTTGTTGTTGTTGTTGTTGTTCCCCAAGCTGCCTGGCCGAACAGCCCCAAGGCCCCGAGCAAGGCCAAGGCCATAACTGAGCGCCCCCACAGAACCCTCTCTGCCTACCACAATAAAGCCTGGGTGACCGAAGCCACTCCATGGCGGGGAGCTGAGGAGGGTGCGGAAACGCCCGGGAAACCAAAGTCCCACCCAGGGCCCTGTGCCCCTCAGCAATTATGAAGAGAAAGTTGAGGGGCAAAGGAAAAATGTGACGCTTTGGCTTCCAATCTTGGTAGATTGGGAGGTCAATCCACGGAAAAGACGCCGTCACTTGAGATCTAGGAAATACATAAGTAAAAGGAACAGTCGGAGTAAGCTATGGGTATGGCAGAGATCGCTCAGTTCTCACTCTGATAGACCAGACAAGGGGTTGAATGAGCTTGTATTTTTGTTTAAACTCCCACGGATTATTCCTAGACTGTATGATATCGTCTACTGATTTTTGTATATGTATAAAGGAGACAAAAGGTAGGCTGCCTGTAACGATTATCTCCCCCAAAGCCAAAAGAGTGACATAGAAATATTCAAGGGACGTTGGGGTAAAAATGCCTGAACACACGAAGCTTAAAGCAGTCTAAGTCATAGGATGAAGGAAATATTGCCATAAGAATTTATCAAAACGCATAATAATCACCTTTAGTACTTTTCTTGATTTTACATATGCTAACATTAGACGATTTTAATCAGTTTAGGAAGAAACTAGGAATTATAAGACTAAGCTTGATTTGCCTCTTTTATTCATAGAGGACCTTTCTTATCTAAATAATAAGATGTAAATAACGCCATCGTAAGGGAGTGGCTAAACACTAAAGGAACTCAATCTGGGGCCAGCACAAAAACGTAAAGGGCCTGGGTATAGAAATGTGGAACGATGGGTGAGCCTAATAGAGGAATTTAGACGTCTTGTTCTTATTCCACATTCCATTAAAGCATCCTCTTGTTAATTATGTCTATAGTTTTTTCACGGTTATTGGTTAATGGTGAACTCATAAAACATTTAATTTTGACAATATAGTCTATGCAAAAGCGGAGTAGGATTAAAGATATTCAGGTTGTTTACTTTGCCTGGTGTTTGATAAGTTGTGTGCTTTATGAAACAGTGTCTCTTATTTTATTATCTATCTATATCTCCTTCATATCACTTATGGGTGGTCCCTTAAGGGGAGACTGACCGTTTGTTTGGTCTATTAATTAATTTATTCATATTTGTTTTTAGTTTCCTCCCTAGACCTCCATACAGCTTAGAACAAAAAACCCTAGACCCCCATTCAAGATAAATTTGTACATTTTTCGGTAGACAAATTTCCCGGCCGAAGGCCGGTTCATCTTAAAATTGCAGGCTCGCTATCGCTCGCCAGGAAATAATCGACACCTAAATGGCACGAAAGGTCTTAAAATTTACAACGAAATGGGGCGAAAGGTCATAAAATTCCCAAACTAATGGAACCAACGTCTTAAAATCTCAAAACTAGTGGGGCTAAACATTAGGGAGAAAGGGGTCCAGAAAAACGGTCTGCCTCCCCTTAAGTATTTATGGCTCTCAGCATAATTGACATGGTTGAGATACATTCGTGTTCTTCTGATTTCGTGTTGTAGAGGAGCATCTACCTTTGACTATTAATACAGAACTACTATGTATTATGCATATAAGATGTCATATTTAATTTCAAAATATCTTGGTTATATAATGAGTATTAACCCCTTCTGTACCGGCGACTTCTTTTTAAATATATAGAGTTACATTTGGTCGATTGTAATATACTTAGGAAGGATATATGGTAGCTAAAAGGAATAATTGAGATGGTCTGTAGGCTTTGAATGAGTAAACGTCCTTAATAAGCTGTACACAATCGTCTAATAGTTGCCAGAATAGAATGAAAGGTACACTCGGTCCAAAAAGTATCTGCACCCCTACCCTGATAATCTGGTGTGTCTAGCTTGGTAGGGTTTGCATATCTATCTGTAGCTATATCTATCTATACTACCTAAGACCTACTACCTACAACCTACAACCTATATTACCAAGCTGTACACACCAGATTATCAGGGTAGGGGTGCAGATACTTTTTTGACCGATTGTACATCACCGGTACAGAAGGGGCTAAACAAATTCCACCGTGGCGTAGTACAGAAACGGTACCAATTTACTATATATTTTGTATTTAAGGGGAGATGAGCCGGTTTTTGTGGCACCCTTTTCCCTAGTGTTTAGCCCCATTGGTTTATTATGTTCTCTCCACCAACCAACACTACTCCTAAAATCGAGTAATGAAATTAACAGACACATGTGGCAGTCCGGGGATTCGAACCTAGGATGCTCACACCGAAAATCAACACACTATGGACTGCACCACGAAGACAGTTTTTAGATTTTAAGACGTTCGGCCCATTAGTTTGTCGATTTTTTTACCTTTCGCCCCGTTTCTTTGTCAATTTTAAGACCTTTCGTGCCCTATAGGTGTCAATTTGTTTTTCTGGCGAGTGATAGCGAGCCTGTAATTGTGGAGGAACCGGCCTTCGGCCGTCACATTTTTCTACCAAAAAATGTACAAATTAATCTCGAAGGGGGATCTAATGGATGTTTGTTATTAGTTTGATGGAGGTCTAGGGACGAAACTAAAAAAATAAATAAATGAATATATAAATAAATAGAGCCCCAAAATAACCACTGTCCCCTTAAATGCTCAATACTGTTTCTATCCAAAACAAAATTCTTGAAGTGCCTCAGCCTCCATGTAAAGTGAAGTGGTTTAGTCCTTGTTAAGCTCAAAGGCGGTGTCACATGGGCGTATTTCCATCGTTTTTATTAGCTAATATCGCAATATGACTAGTGAATCTTGGATAAACATACGGAAGTCAGTTGTAAAGTTTGATTAATTTAGTCTAGTATGAAGTTACTATCTGGGTGGATGAAGATCATACAGTATATGAATCAGGTAGTTGAAGGCAAAATCAGTAAACATGTGATGGAACCTGATACCCAGAATAGGTAGTCTATCTATCTATCTATATGCTCAGGCCCAATCCCCATTTTGGGGGTAGCCGACTCAAGACAGAGCAAGAACAGGGAAAACACAAAAACAACATAAAACAACAAATAAACACAGATAAAAAGCACAAACTCACACACATCCAGGTAACCCAGGAGAAGACCCAGAGACCAGGGTCACCAAGGTCACTCCAGCACTCCCCCGGCCCCCGACCACCCGGAGAGGTGTGTGTAAAATAGTGGCCACAGTTAACATCACCAGCCTGGCGTTATCGGCAGTCCCCCATCGGCGTCTACTCCTTCTTTGACCTACAGCCTTCTACTTTATATTCATCTTTTAGTAATCAAGATGCTAGACTGGCGTGTTGATATTTAATATGAATTAATGTTTCTTTTCTGCTTGACCGGTGATGAAGCTTTATAATTAACTAATTTGACTTACGATATAAATACTGGCCATGATTGATGCCCATGGGTTTATTTGCCGTGTGAATATTCTCAAGCAACATCTAATTATGAAATTTAATAGTAATATATTTAACAGATCACGAAGGGCTCCACTTTTTCAATTTCCAATATTAGCTAGGAACCAATGTTAATGTAATGTTATGCTCGGTGTCAGCGACTCACAGAAAATAATGGCCCACCTACTATGCATATGTCCATAATTTCAGCTGATTCGCTCTTGCGACCGTGTCCAATGTCTCGTCTTGTAGTACAGTAATTATTCATTCTTAACAAAGGTTTTAATAATCACGGTCGCACAAGTCAATCAGCTGGAACTATTGCCATATAAGTGGGCCGAAATGACAACGTTTATAGTGGGCTGGATATCATTCCCATTTGCTACAAATATGAACTTATTAAGTTCATACGCCTGCTACACATCATAAACATAGTCATCTTAAACCCCTCACTACAGAACCGGTGGTAAATAAACATTTCGATATGGTTTCTTTTCGAGTAACAACCTCATATGATGAGGTTGAGAGAACAAATGTTCTCTTTCTCTCTTAGGCAATGTTTTATTTTACCGATGATGTTCCACTCCATTTCGAGACGCCTTACGTAATAGTTGGCCTGGCTTCAAAACCAATTAAAGGTCCTTATATGTTACGCAACTACTGATATTTGCCTTTACCTTTTCACTATAATCAGCTTTCAGCACCTAATAATTTACCTGCCGATTGAGTAGCTTTGAAAGGTACAATTGACAAAAAGAAAAAAAGAAAAAAAAAGAAAAAAGAAAAGAAAAAAGAAACTGAAAATATATTCGGAAAACTGGACATAATAAATATACACACCATAATATGAAGAAGAACATCTTGCAACATTTGTTATAGCTTCTTCAGACGAATTGCATTTTGCTTAAAACTCTAAGTGAATCTATTTCGTAAATTGGTTATCTTCATAATCACAGCGTATACATTCATTCTGGCTCATAAACCATGCGAAAAATGTTCCACATATCAAACACGCTGTATCAACTTGCTATGATTTGTGTCGAGTGATCCAGTGGTCCCATGTCAACCCATCTCCTGGTCAACTCCACTCCACATTCTAACGACCACCCGACAACATATATAACTGGCCCAATGCTATATTGTTTGTGCTATTATAGCTATATTAAGGAAACCAATGATAACATGATATACAAGTAAAATATTATTGATTTTGTCAGTATTTGTTTTTGAGTCTTTATTTGTAAATGTATTAATAGTTAAATTAACATAGATACAACTGCTTGGGAAGGTGACCGACCCTATACTAGTTGCCGCAACAAGTTGGTGTGTCTGGCTATTATGTGTACCCCCTGCCCCCGGGCATGAGGGGGCCTGGCAAATGGAACACGGCCGATAAAGATAAGGGGGTTAAGGGGACACTGTTTATTTGAGGCTCTATTCATAATTTAATGCATACATTTTTTTTTCTCGCTAAACCTCCATCAAGCTTAACAAAACATCCCCTAGACCCCCTTCAAGATAAATGTGTAAATTTTTTCGGAATAAAAATGTCCCGGCCTAAGGCCGGTTTCTCTTAAAATTACAGGCTCACTATCGCTCGCCAGAAAAATACCGACACATAAATGGCACAAAAGCTCTTAATATTGACAAATAAATGGGGCGTAAAGTTTTAAAATCGCCAAACTAATGGGCCGAACGTCTTAAAATCTAAAAACCAATGGGGCTAAATAAAAGGAAGGGGGCCATAAAACCCCGTCCATCTCCCCTTAACTCTCTCTCTCTCCCCTCTCCCTACCCTGGTGATCAGCTTATCCACACCTCCATTAACCACCTTATCCTTATCATCCCTGTTCCATTGACTAGAACCCCTCTATCACCAAAACCTCTTATTCAGTTTTGTCTGGCTCTCATTACACGATTTTTATACAAAGGGGAGGTCTTTAGTTTGTTCCTTAGACCTCCATCAAGCTTATAATTACAGTCCCTAGACCCCTTTTCAAGATGAATTTGTACATTTTTCGGTAGAAAAATGTCCAGGCCGAAGGCCGGTTCCTCTTAAATTACAGACTCGCTATCGCTCGTCAGGCAAAAATCGACAGCTAAAAGGCAAACAAGGTCTTAAAATTGACATAAATAGGGCGAAAGTTCTTAAAATCGCCAAAATAATGGGGTGAACGTCTTAAAATCTCAAACGCAATGAGGCTAGACATGAGGGAAAAGGGGGTCCAGAAATGTATCCCTCAAGTGGAAATCTCCCCTTAAGACAAATTTGTGAAAGTTACAGAGGTAGCTGAGATTCCCTTTGTCCCTATTATTCCTAGAGGTCTTTCTTAAAGCTGAATATAGTTAGTCAGTCAGTAGCCAACCCTTACTCCCGCAAGTGGTAGGGAGGATCAGCAAGAGACACGAGAAAGGAGAAAGAGACGACAGGAGAAGAACACATACAACAGTTCGCCCAACGTTGCCATTAAGAGAGAGGTGGGGATTTTTTGGACCCCCTTCTCCCTTGTGTTTAGCCCCATTATTTTTTGAGATTTTAAGACGTTCGGCCCATTAGTTTGGCCATTTTAACACAACACCTTTCACCCTATTCCGTTGTCAATTTTAAGACCTTTCGTGCCATTTAGGTGTCGATATTTTCCTGGCGAGCGAAAGCGTGCCTGTAATTTTAAGAGGTACCGGCCTTTGGCCGCGACATTTTTCTACCGAAAAATTTACAAATGTATCTTGAAGGGGGGTCTAGGGGGTATTTTTCCACAGCTTCATGGAGGTCTATGAAGGAAACTAAACAATAATATACCGATAAAACAATAAGTAACTGGCCCATCTCCTCTCAATACCTTTAACCCGTACAGTGCCGGTGACGTCTTGCCTAATGGATTTCAGCCACATTTAGACGATTTGATATAGCTTGGGAAGGATAAATGTTAGCTAAAGGGATTCATTGAGATAGTCTATAACCTTTTGATGGATAGACGTCCTTCCTAAACTGAATAACGCCGTGTAATAGTTGCCAGAGTATACTGAAAAGGACATCACTGGTACTGAATGGGTTAATGCCAGGACGTGACTTTTAAGTTATTCTAGTTTTATTAGACCATATTATTCATGCATCTAGGAATGAAAGGGTGGACACAATTACCTCTGTCACGGCCAGAAGTCTTTCTAAAGGGGGCAGTGCTTGGTTTGTGGTCTACCTATTTATTATATTAACATATTTTTGAGTTTCCTCGCTAGACCTCCATCAAGCTTAAGAAATACACCCCCTAGACCCCCTTTCAAGATATATGTATACAATTTTCGGTAAAAACAATTCCCGGCCGAAGGCCGATTTCTCCTAATAATACAGGCTCGCTATCGCTCGTCGGGAAAAAATCGACTCCTAAATTGCACGAAATGTCTTAATATTGATACAAAAATGAGGCAAAACTTCTCAATATCGCCAAACTAATGGAACGAATGTCTTAGAATCTCATAAGTAATGGGGCTAAACATGAGGGAGAAGGGGGCCCATAAACACCGACTCTCTCCCCTTAAGGGTAATGAAGGGGTCTGCTGGTAAATGGAACACGGTCGGTCCAGATAATGGGGAGGGGGAGGGGGAGGGGGAGGGAAGGGGGGTTTGTGTAGGGACCCCATTCTCCCTCAGGTTTAGCCACATTCATTTTAAGACGTTTGCCCCATTTGCTTGGCGACTTTAAGACCTTTCGTCACATTTCTTTGTCAATCTTTAAGACCATTCGTGCAATTTAGGTGACGATTTTTTTTGGTGTGCGATAGCGAGCCTGCAATTTAGGAGGACCCGGCCTTCGACTGGCACATTTTTCTGCCGAAAAATGTACAAATTTATCTCGATGGAGGATGTTGGGGGTATTACGTTAAGATTGATGGAGGTCTAGGGATCAAACTAAAAATCTTCCCTTATTGGTGGTGTCCAATACCCAGGTGTTGATGATGGTCATTGTAGGGGAGAAGGGAGGGAGTTAAGGGGAGATTTCCACTTGAGGGATTTTTTTCTTTACCCCTTTCTCCCTCATGTTTAGCCCCATTGCTTTTGAGATTTTAAGACGTTTGCCTCATTAGTTTGGTGATTTTAAGAATGTCCGCCCCATTCTGTCAATTTTAAAACCTTTCATGCCATTTAGGTGTCGATTTTATCCTGGCGAGCGATAGCGGGCCTGTAATTTAAGAGTAACCGGCCTTCGGCCGGAAGATTTTTCTATCGAAAAATTTACAAATTTATCTTGAAAGGGGGTCAAGGGGGTGACATTTTAAGATTACTGGAGGAGTAGGAAACACACTAAAAACCTCCCCTTAACACCTATAATACCACCACGTTAAGTTCACTTTGTTAGGGTGTACATGACACCAACATATTCAGCTTAGGAAACACCTCTAGGAATCAAAGAGGAACAAAATGCATCTCAAGTACCTCTCTGACTCGCACAGGTCTTTCTTAAGCTGTATATATATCGTCTAAAAGAATAGCCAGAGAGGAAAGGGTTACAGTGTATGAAGGAGCCTGGTAAATGGAACACGGAACACGGGCCATAAGAGGGGTAATAGCCATGTGTGTGTGTGTGTGTGTGTGTGTGTGTGTGTCTGTGTGTGTGTGTGTGTGTGTGTGTGTGTGTGTGTGTGCGTGTGTGTGTGTGTGTGTGTGTGTGTGTGTGTGTCTGTGTGTGCGCGTGTGTGTGTCTGTGTGTGCGTGTGTGTGTCCTGTAATTTATTGTGGTTAATATTAAAGCCGTTTATTTAGTTTCGCAAAGGTCTGTAAGAATAATAGATACACCAAGACGTAATTATTCTCATCCAGGTGTCGATTTATTCCTGGCGAGCAATAGCGAGCCAGCATTGTGTGGAGAAATCCGGCTTCGCCAGAGAACTTTTTCTATCGAAAAATGTAAAAATTTAGCCTGCTGTCAAATTTTGTTTTAAAAATATGCTGGTTTGCTACCGCTCGCCAGGATATAATCGACACCTGGATGGAGATAAACGTCTTAAAACAGTAGGCTGAATGGGGCCGAATGCATACAACCCAGGGAGAGAGGGAGAGAGAAAATAGGTGGCCCCACTTAAGGTGAATGAGGAGGTCTGGTAAATGGATCACTGATAAGTGGTTAATGGTGGAGTTGAGATAAGTTATTATTATTATTATTATTATTAGTATTGTTATTATTATTATTATTATTATTATTATTATTAGACCTTTAATTCAGCCTACGAATGGCTTTTGGGAATAAGAGTTAAAAACCTTCTGTGTTACCTCTCTAACCCCCACAAGTGTTTCTTAAGTTGTATACAAATGGTGTAATGCTAACCAGGAGATAGAGCAGAAGAGGGTAAGGTGAGTGAAGGGGTTTGGTAAGTGACCCACGGACGGTAAAGATAAAGGGTTAAGTCTGGTGTCTGTAACGAAGAGGGTTATGGAGGTGATTTTTTATAATAGCGGTTCATAGTTGTGAAGGTTTTCGCAATTATCGCTAATTTTGTTTGTTTAAATTTCCTCCTTAGACCGAAAATTGTACAATTCTAGTTTGAAAGCTATAATTGTACATTTGTCGGTAGGAAAATATCCTGTCAAAAGGCCCGTTTCTCCTAATTTACAGGCATGCTATGACTCGCCAGGAATAATTTAACTCCTGGGTGGGGCAAAGCGTCTTTTAATCTTCAAATTATAGGGCAAAGCGTCCTAAAATCACCAAGGCACCAAGGTAATTGAGAAAAACACGAGGAGTACAAAGGAGTACAAAGGAGTACAAAGGAAATCAAGCAACAACAGATCTAGTGACCCTTCTAGGTTGCTTGTCCTCCAAAACACTGAGGATCAAGTGTCCAAACAGTGGTTTAGAGTGGGTAAGGGAACATTGGAAAGGGAACTACTGCCCTGCCACTAACGTGGCAGGACTAGGAAGTTAGTAGGGGACATATGGGTTAGTAACTGAGGGGAGGATAAAGTTATTCATTTACAAACGCAGTCAGTCGCGGGTTTGATGCGAGATATTTGTCTAGGCGGAATTTAAATGAATCAACGGTGCTGCAGTCTATAACGTCTCGGGGAAGCCCATTCCACAAGTTGACAACTCGATTGAAGAAGAAATTCTTAGATTCGTGCGAGTTAAAAGATTTACCAATAATTTTGCAACCGTTTCCCCGCGTGTAATTAGATTGGTCGATAGTGAAGTACTTACTACAGTTCATATTGTCGATGCCTTTGATGATTTTGAACACTTGAATTAAGTCGCCTCTTAATCTGCGCTGGGTTAAAGGAAATAGATTTAATTCTCTAAGACGCTCTTCGTATGGTTTGTTCTTTAGGCTAGGTATCATTTTGGTAACTCTACGTTGAACTCGTTCTAGCTTGTTTATATCTTTTTGGTAATAAGGGCACCAGGATTGAACGCAGTATTCCAGAAGGGCGGACTAAGGAATTGTAAAGGGTTAGGATAACTTCTTTGGATTTATGCTCAAATGACCTGCCTATAAAGCCAATTATTTTGTTTGCCTTCTTAACAACTTCTGAACATTGTTGACTCGGTTTTAGGTTACTCGATATTGTTACTCCCAGATCATTTCTCTGTTTACATTCTTAAGCTGAGTGCCATTCATCGAATAGTTTGCTTTCTCATTTAGGTATCCGACATGTAGTACTTTACATTTATCCGCATTGAAACTCATTTGCCAAATTTGGGCCCAACATGACAATTTATCTAGATTGTGTTGCATATCGTCAACTTGTTCTTTTGAGAGTACGCTATTTGCAATTTTTGTATCGTCAGCAAATTTTGAGATTGTGCAGGTGAGACCCTCATCTATGTCGTTGATGTAAATTAGAAAGAGAATTGGTCCTAGTACCGATCCCTGGGGTACCCCGCTACTTACATTGGTCCATTTAGATGCCTTACCGTTTATGACTACCCTTTGCTTTCTGTTGCTGAGCCAATTTTCTATCCATTTCAACACACCGTCTTGTATTCCATGCGCTTTTAGTTTTAGCAGTAAACGTTTGTGGGGAACTTTGTCAAAGGCCTTTTGAAAATCAAGGTATATAATATCTACAGCTTTACTCTCATCGTAGAGGTTGAGGATATCGTGGAAGAAGTCTAAGAGGTTTGTTAAACAGGAACGTTTTTTACGAAAGCCGTGTTGAGTATCTTTAAGTATGTTATTTTCCTCCAAGTGATTTACGAGTC
Source organism: Paralithodes platypus (assembly GCA_032716605.1). NCBI lineage: Eukaryota > Metazoa > Arthropoda > Malacostraca > Decapoda > Lithodidae > Paralithodes > Paralithodes platypus. The sequence continues at coordinate 35,039,480 of CM064580.1, forward strand.
TGTCTCGTATGACCGTTTCTAGCATTTTACATACAACTGAGGTTAAGCTAATTGGACGATAGTTACTGGGTAGGGATTTGCTGCCTTTTTTGAATATCGGTGTTACGTTGGCTAGCTTCCACTGATCAGGCATAGTTCCAGACTGCAAGGATTTATTGAATAGTAATGTCAGTGGTTTGGAGAGCTCATTCTTAGCTTCCTTTAGAACTCTAGGCGAGATTGTATCAGGTCCTGGCGTTTTATTTACCTTGAGTTTATCTAAACAATTCAATACTTCTCTCTCTGTAACGGTGATATTGCTTAGAACATCTGAATTATCAATCTGAATCGGCGATGGTGTAGGGATATCACTGAGGTCTTCTGTTGTAAAAACTGATGCAAAGAAGGTATTGAGGGCATTACTCATTTGTACTTCGTCTTTGGTGTATTCTCCTTTTTCATCGACTAACGGTCCAACAGTTGAAGTAACTACTTTTTTCTTTCTGATATAACTATAGAATTCTTTCGGGTTTGTTTTACTTTGATTCGCAATATGTAACTCTAAGGTCTTTTTACTTTGCTTAATTAACTTTTTGGCTTTGCGTCGTAGCTCTACAAATTTCACCCGTTCTTCGTCATTTTGTGAGGATTTTAATCTATCATTAGCACATTTTTTAGCAAGCAGGCAGTTTGAAATATCTTTATTCCACCATTTGGGCTTATTATTATGGCCTGGACGCCGTATTTTCGATGGTATGCAGTCTTGCACTGCTTTTAGGTAAGTGGTTTCGAATAACTTCCAAGATGTATTTATGTCGTTATTGTTAATTAAAAAGCTCCAGTCAGTTTCTTTAAACATAGCTCTAAGTTTATGGAAGTTTGCTTTCTTGAAATTAGGGACTTTTTCGATGCTACTACTAGGAAGGGGGGAGGGGGGAGGAGGGACCAGCTCGGCTTACATAGAGTTAAGAGGAACGAAGGGGTCTGTTTAATGGAACATGGGTGATACAGATAAGGGGCCGATAACGATGGTGTTGATCATGAACATTATAGGTGGTGGAGGAGGAGGAGGAGGAGGAGCAGGAGTAGGTGGTGGAGGAGGAGGAGAAGAAGGAGAAGGAGAAGGAGAAGGAGGATGAGGAGGAGAAGGAGGAGAAGAGGTAGTTAATTGGAGCTCCTATTTCCACCGTGCCCTACATGATACCATCTTGGTGTTCGCCAATTGGTTTCGTGCGATATAAATGATATGAGTGAACCCTACACGACCATGAGGAGATTGATGGGTGTAAACATTTTCTCGAGGGGACTAGAATAAAGTATGGAATTGTCAACTTGCATACGAACAAAAATATATATACACATATATACACACAAACACAAACGCACACAAAACGTATACAAGCTATATATAAAGACGTACGCTCTACCTCATGCACCCAAGGAATACCCCAAAGCACATATTTAAGGGGAGGTTTTTAGTGGGTTTCCTAGACTTCCATCAAGCTTGAAATTACACCCCCTTGACCCCATTTCAAGATAAATTTGTACATTTTTCGGTAGAAAAATGTCCCGGCCGAAGGCCGATTCCTCATAAATTACAGGCTCGCTATCGCTCGCCAGGAAAAAAAACGACACCTAAATGGGACGAAAGGTCTTAAAAGTGACATAAATGGGGTGAAACTTCTTAAAATCGCCAAACAACGTCTTAAAACTTCAAAAGCAATGGGGCTAAACATAAGGGAGAAAGGGGTCCAGGAAAAAATTCCTCAAGTGGAAATCTCCCTTTAAACACATGGAAACAAACACATACAGTAGACACGCACACAAAGCCATTATGCTCAACTCAAAGCAACCCTGAAATATTTTCCCCCTGAACCCACTCAACCATCACAGGAATTAACCTTTTACACAAATACAAACACGCCTGTATATAATCTAATTAATTAATTTAACTCCCAACACCAAACAATTCCCAACGAAATTTATGAAAGCATGTGATCCTCCCGGGATTTGAACCTGGGATACCACATACCGATCTTAAAAATTCTAGCCATTACCTCATCAAGACAGTAAAATCTAAGGACAAAACTAAACACATACAGTTGTTGTTGTTGTTGTTTTTCCCCAAGCTGCCTGGCCGAACAGCCCCAAGGCCCCGAGCAAGGCCAAGGCCATAACCGAGCGCCCCCACAGAACCCTCCCTGCCGACCACAATAAAGCCTGGGTGACCGAAGCCACTCCATGGCGGGGAGCTGAGGAGGGTGCGGAAACGCCCGGGAAACCAAAGCCCCACCCAGGGCCCTGTGCCCCAGTAGATGTAGATACCACCACACGCGTATAGCCTACACGATCATAAACCCCACGCCAACTCCAAACAGTCAATCACCACCAACAAAACCCCTGGGATGTGTTTTGGTCTATTAATTAATGTATTCCTTTGTTTCTTAGTTTCCTCCCTAGACCTCCATCAAGCTTTAAAAAAAAAAAAAAAAAAAATACAGTAAACCCCCTCAAGATAAATTTGTAAATTTTTCGGTAGAAAAATGTCCAAGCCGAAGGCCGGTTCCTCTTAAAAATATAGGCTTGCTATCACTCGCCAGGAAAAAGTCGACACCTAAATGGCACTAAAGGTCCTAATATTGACAAAGAAGTGGTGTGAAAGGTCTTAAAACCGCCAAACTAATGGAACAAACGTCTTAACATTTGAAAACTAATGGGCTAAACATGAGGGAGAAAGGGGACCAGAATCCCACACCAACTCCAAACAAACATTCAATAGCTGTGCCCGTACCCACTCCACCAGCAACAGAACCCCTACAGCGACAAAGCGGGCATCAAACTGGAACCACTCGTATGTTTGCAGGCAGGATATTTGGACTCCTGGGTAATGACTCCCCTGCTGCAGTCCTTCCTACCGACCTGCCACTACTACAGAGAGAGCTTTTGGGACGCGGGGTACCTTCAGATTTTAATACGTTCAGTCCATTAGTTTGACGATTTTACGACCTTTCGCCCCTTTCCTTTGTCAATATTTAGACCTTTCCTGTCGTTTAGGTGTCGATTTTTTCCTGGCGAGCAATAGCGAGCCCTATAATTTTATGAGGAACCGGCCTTTGGCCGGGAAATTTTTCTACCGAAAAATTTACACATATATGTTGAAGGGGGATCCTGGGGTTATTTTGTTTTAAAGTTTGATGAAGGTCTAGGGAGGAAACTAGAAAATATTATATAAATGAACAAAAAAATCGACCACAAAGTGAACCATCTCCACTTAAGCGACAAAGCGGACATCAAACTGGAACTACGCTTATGTCTGTAGGCAGGATTTTTGGCCTCCTGGGTAATGACTCCCCTGTTGCAGTCCTTCCTACCGACCTGCCAGTCACATTCACAAACAAATACCTACACACACACACACACACACTATCTCTCTCTCTCTCTCTCTCTCTCTCTCTCTCACACACACACACACACACACACACACACACACACACACACACACAACACTGGAATCCAAGGCACTTTACACAAATATTTCCCCGAACTCACTCCAACAACCAAAGCCCCTGGAGCGACAAAGCGGGCATCAAACTAGCTCTCCCTTCCTCGTGTGTGTGTGTGTGTGTGTGTGTGTGTGTGTGTGTGTGTGTGTGTGTAGCCATGATACTGGGCCTCGTAGGTAATGACTCCCCTGCTGCAGTCCCTCCTACCCACCTGCTGCACAACACGGAAGTCTGACAGATTTCAACCCTTTCAATATAATATGATACACTTCTTCACTTTGTTTTGCTATCATTAGACAATTTTGTTCACCTCAGGAAGAATTTTTTGGCCGAGTTTTTACCCATCTTCTATCTTTATATAATTTATAAATGCATAAAATGACCCTATGATAACCAGAATACAAAATAAAAATATTATTATAGTTAACCAACGGGTTAACTGAGAAAGAAAATGTGAGGAAACTCATCTTTAATATGTGGATAGGGTGGTAATATAACAAAGGTGAGGGAACTGGCCTGTATTATGATAACGTTTCGCTTTACAACTTGTTCGTGAACCAAAGACGATATGCAGTGAACCGTTGTCACAATAAAGACCCAGGCTCGCATCATGTTTATTATCCCAGGTCGTTGGTTATCTTCCATCAAACCATTGTTATGTAAAGGCGAGAACATTATGCTAATTATTTTATAAACTAAACTAATGTGTTTTTACTTGCGGTATATAATAGTCCCACAAACAAAATATTTTTAGTATAGCTGCCGATAGCATTTCAAGAAAGCTCTGAAATGTTGCCAGGTAATGTGGCCGATCAAATATTGCCGGAAAGATCGCACCAATGACTCCTTTTTACTGTACAGTCACGCTCAAAAGTCATGTCCTACCTCCATAATACTAACTATGGTTGTCTCTTTATCATAAATATATTAAGTTAAAATAGGACTTTACAGGCTACCAACTCTCCAGGATTAATAAGCTTGCATACAGTAATCAATGTTTTTATTAATTTCACCACAACACCAAACACCTCCAAGCAAGTCAAGATCGGAGCCTCTTTTCGAGAACTCCAATCTTTTCTCTCGCTGCTGTATACGTGAACAAATAATGAATAATCTTAGGGGAAGTATTTGCTATACACTGAACTCTTTTTTTCCTTCATGTTTAGCCCCATTAGTTTTCAAATGTTAAAACTTTCGCGTATTTCTTCGTAATTTCTTCTTACCATTTAGGTGTCGATTTTTTTCCTGACGAGCGATAGCGAGCCTCTAATTTAGGAGGAAAATTTTCTACCGAAAAATTTACAAATTTATCTCGAAGGAGGGGTCTTTGGGATTAATTACTTTAAAGTTTGACAAATGTATAGAGAGCAAATTAAACCAAATACAGTATATATCAGTCTTTCCCTCTTCCCATGACTTAAATTGCTTCAAACTCCGTGTGTCCAGGCATTTTGGTTCGAACGTCCCTTGATTTTGGCCCTGTCCCTCTTTCAACTCTGGGGGAGGCACTCGATACAGACAGTTCTGCCTTTTGTCTCCCTCACAAAAAAATAAATAAATAAAATAAAAAAAAATACCGGTAATAATAAAACATAAATACACAAATAATATAACGTCCCCTTAAGGGGAGGTTTTTAGTTTAGTCCCTAGATATCCTTCAAGCTTAAGATTACACCCCCCTTGAGTCCCTTTCAAGATAAATGTGTACATTTTTCGGTAGAAAAATTTCCCGGCTGAAACCCGGTTCCTCTTAAATTACAGGCTCGCTATCGCTCGCCAGGATAAAATCGACACCTATATGGCACAAAAGGTCTTAGAATTGATGGAAATGGATTGAAAGTTCTCAAAATCGTCAAAAATAATGGGGTGAACGTCTTAAAATTAGAAACACAATGGGGCTAAACATGAGGGAGAAAGGAGTCGATAAAATAATCCCTCAAGTGGAAATCTACCCTTAACCAACATAAACAAATTTCGGTGTGAGCATCCTAGGTTCGAATCCCTGGACTGCCACATGTATTTGTTGATTTCATTAATTGAGTTTAGGAGTAAAGTCGGTTGGTGGAGGGAACATGATAACTCAAGGTTTGCTCAGTGAGGTTCTGGAATATTTTCATATTAAATCAAAAGATAAAAATTTATTTGAAGCCATGAAGTTGGGCCACCGTTTTTGTTCGTGTTGAGCCCTCGAACTGATTAAAAGAACTTCCGAAAAAAACAATACCAGGTAAAGAGTTAACAAGGAGGTTCCCTGTAACCCGAGATAGCCGGCACTAAGAGCCGTGACTGTGCCTGAAGCTGTGTGGGTGTCGGTGTACTGAAGGGTCCGTCAAGCTGACATTATGGGGGTAGTGCTTTTTGGGGGGCTATGTATGTATCCATTCATAAACAATTTAGTTTCCTAGCTAGACCTCCATCAAACTTTAAAAAACACCCCCTAGACCCCCTTTCAAGATATATTTGTACAAATTTCGGCAGACAAATGTCCGGGCCGAAGGCCGATTCCTCTTCAAATTACAGGCTCGCTTTCGCTCGCCAGGAAGAATTCGACACCTAAATGGCACAAAAGATCTTAAAATTGTCAACGTAATGGGGCGAAATGTGTTAAAATTGCCAAACTAATGAGGTAAACGTCTTAAAATATCAAAACTAATGGAGCTAAGCACGAGGGAAAAGGGGGACCATAAAAACGCCCCATCTCCCCTTAACGCCCCATCTCCCCTTAACGCCACCACACGTCGCCAGGAGGGACGGGAGGGGTTCATGTGGCCTCCTCTCTTATCTCAACATGGTATTACTCTGTGTGTGTGTGTGTGGAGAGAGAGAGAGAGAGAGAGAGATTGATTTTGATTTTGCCCCGAGGGGCGAGTTTATTGAGCAGCGCCCCCATCCTGTGAGGGGACAACCATTGTAATGGTAAAACGATAAATACTGCTTAAAGAGCCATTATTCCACTGAAACAGAGAGAGAGAGCTCTTGGACAACGAATTCGACCCGTTCTGGTGGACTTGCCCCGTGAATTCGATCCGCCTGGAGTTTGACCCGTTTATCCCCCCCCCCCCCCCCCCTCTTATCTAAACTTAGGTTAGGTTAGGTTAGGCTAGGTTATTTTAGGTTAGATAAGGTTATCCTCCAGTACCCTTTTAGGGGGGGGGGGGGGGGGGTAAACGGGTCAAATTCTCCAAGCGGGGCGAAGTCGTTTTTCGGGTCGGAAAAACGTAGGGTCAAATTGTTTTTAGGTCGCATTCTCCAGCATTCCATTGTACACGCTTGTTTGATTCGTGGTCATACCAGCAGTAGTCTATGATTATGTTGACCCATCCAGTATACCAGGATGCATTCTTAAATATTATTCTATCTATTGTTAGGCGACTTTCTTAAGTTTAGAAAATGTCTGTGTGAGTTAAATATATATTTGAAATATATATTACCCGTTTATTTGCAAGATTCCATGGGTGTACAAGATCGTCTAGATTACAATGTTGAATGAAGCTATGTGTTTGAAATGGTTAAGTGTCCATGTCTGGCAACTAAATGGTTAAGTGTCCACGTCTAGCAACTAAACAAGACTGGGACCATACATTTCTTGAAGCTCTGAAACTGTTTTCTACATAAATTACAACAGCGTCCTATATTCATATTGGGCGAGTCATACACACATATACTAGACCAAGGAGATGCTTTATATCGTGGGTCAATACACCACTTACCGGTCTCACTAGCAATGTAAGTGACTTTATCCAATACCTCAATAGCCTCTTCACATGCATGAACAGATCGCACCACTGCAATCAACAAGTCAACTAATGTTTTAAATAGAGTTTTTAGTTCAAGAGACATTTAGACCCAATGGCTCTCAAACAATTCAGCTAACATCATGGCATCATCTCCTTTACATTTGTGTTTCTTCTATGTGCATGAAAGAGACAAAAGAAAAATATGTCCGCAACAAGTTAGCTGGATTACTCTCCGTGTAGGTGAGACACAAATTGAAACAGTGGGGGAAACCAGGCAAACGAAACAGGAGTTCCAGCAAATCCTTATCATCTGCCTATAACATTATGATTGGTGAGAATGCTACCAGTTTGTTATGCCACATGCAGTTCCTGGAAAATGGTCGCTCCCCGGGCTGGCTTTTGTCAGCTCTATAGAAAATTCACAGACACCAGATGCTTTCTCGCCCTTTCATCCCACCATAATTTCCTATATTTCGGGAGATAGTCAAAAGGCTTTCATCAGTTTGCCAATCCCGCCCACTCTCTCAGTACGGCTCCCATACACCCTTTGTTCTCCCCACCCGAGGTCTCATCTCCTACCCGTGTGGTAAGTCGTTTATGCCACTCACTTTACCAGAATCGTGCCTCTTCTTACCTTGCTCATTAACTACCCAAGCTCACCTTTCTTCTCATATACAAACTCGCTCTCTCTCTCTCTCACTTCATCGCTTTTGTTTTGCCGTTTCATTTACCTATCACCAAAATCTTTCGTCTCTAAGAAAGTAATTAATTGATAGCAAATACATATAACTTACCACATAACACGTTATTTTATGAAGCGTGGCATACATCCTTAGACCCACACAAAAAATATGCGAGACGATCTGTTGCATTTTTTAATTTGCTTTGGTCATTGATATAGTATATGTACTTGTTGTGTCTACTATATAATTCATAACAAAGAATGAAAACAAATCTTGAAGGCATACCGGGTTTCTACAGAAAGACATAAAGATGATCGATTGTGTTTACATCATGTTAATGGATCCCTTATTATTACCTTAATTATTTCCTGCTTATAACGCCATAGAAACCGGACCTTTATCTCTTGTTATCTTACATCTATCCACCACACCAAAGGGCAGACCAAGACAGACGTGGGATCAAAGAACCTGGCAAGTGAGGCCACTCTTAATTAACAGGGTTGCCTGGAACGCCGCCATTAGGACACTAGACCGGAACCGCACTTCGTCCGGAGCATTCGGTCTTTAAATTTGTGTATGTACGTATATATATCCAACTGTCTATATATTATGTCTATTTATTATCCACCTTTCAAATTATATCTTTGCATGACATTATCGAAATAAATAATAACTCGTGATAGAATATCGTGTGCTGGCGTGTGAGGAAACCCGAGGGAAAACACTACTATAACTGTGAGGGTGATGGGTGGTATCAAGTTCACCGTACAGGGCCAAAATACCGCCCACCGCCACCCAACAGTGATAGTTTGGCTGCTCCGACCCCGCCCAACACACGTATTTCTAGCCCACCCTACCCATTTCTAGCCCGCCCTGTGCCCGCAGAATATAGAACCCACATCTTCCCTTTCTATCCATTGCTACACCATGCTTCGCTACATTTCAGGGGACGTTATTTTATTTGTTTATATATTTGTATTTATACCGGTATTTATATTTGTTTTAGTTTGCTCCCTAGGCCTCTATCAAGCTTAAAGAAACACTATCCCAAAGACCTCCCTTCGAGATAAATTTGTACATTTTTCGGTAGAAAAAGGTCCCGGCCGAAAGCCGGTTCCTCCTAAAATACAGGATCGCTACCGCTCGCTAGGAAAAAATCGACACCTAAATGTGACGAAAGGTCTTAATATTGACAAAGAAATGGACGAAAGTATTACAATTTGAAAACTAATGGTTCCAAACATGAAGGAAAGGGAGGGTTCAGAAAACAAAATAATACTTCCCCTTAAAGGCCGGGATTATGTTTAAGGGATCAATAGATACAGTGTCAAGAATCATAAGTGATCAATGTAAATTAACAGGTTATTATATGCTTTCGACACAAAATAAAATAAAAATATATTAATATACAGTATAGCAGTCGTAGGGCATTATATCGAGTTATGACGTCTTTGAGTATTGCCAGCGAGAGTTTCAATGCCAGTTGCCAAATATGACGGTCGTATGGTAATCAAAAGGTGAAAGTGAGAGAAGTAACCGGCCCCGGAATCAGTTCATTTGTTATAGCTATTCAATGGTTATCACTGTTTCTCTATTTTCTTTATCAACTCTCAACCAATATCTGTATGGTCTATAGTCTCTCCTCTCCCTTCCAAATCCAGTAGGTTCAGTCGGTTCGTTCACATTCTACCTGCTGTGTAAACACCTACTAGATTGACTTTCATCCAAATATATTGTGAATAAGCAAAAACTCAAGGTGAACGTATGCATATTGATGTACTGTACATATAATATGGCCATTTAATTCTAATAACACATCTTATTAGCCGTGGTTTCCTCAGTATATGATATATGTATTATTTATCCCATCACATTTAAATGTTCACATTATAATCATATATTCATTTGTTTGTATATCAATGTTTATGAGAACCTACCAATAATTGATCTGTATCTGCTGCTACATCCCAAGCTTACCTCCCCCCCCCCCCCCCCCACACACACACACATGCCTATAGTATCCCCACCTACCACCTCACCTTCTATTTCTACAAAATTGTATCTTATCAAACCTGCTGGTAGTGCTAGTACCCTTATCTGGCCCACATGTTGCCTAATACCACATACCCGTCATCACTCAACACACTCTCTCTCTCTCTTTTGTTCTCTCTCTCTCTCTCATATATATATATATATATATATATATATATATATATATATACAGGTATATACAGTATATATACATATATATATATACTGTATATATATATATAAGTATAAGTATATCTTAGTATATATCCATATTGCTGGTAATAATTCAACTGCGTATAACTGTTGACTACTTATTCATTATACAAAATATCTATTAAGTGTTGTATAAATTCAACCCTCTTTGACTTATTCATTCATGTTATGTTGCTTAGAATACTTTATTATCTATAAATAACACGCACATATATATATATTGTTGTCTACATCTATGAAGAAGACAAAAGGCAAAGCTGCCTGTAATAAGTGTCTCTCCCAAAGTTGAAAGCGTGATAGAGATCCCAATTCAAGCTACGTTAGTGTCTGAATGTATGGACACACGGAGCTTGAAGCAGCTTTAGTCATAAGATGAGGGAAAAACTGATTGAAGGAGAGAATTCCAGAGCTTACTTCATAAATAGAATAATAAATAGAATAGGGGTGGGAGTGTGTTGAAAAGAGGGTGTCACCTATTCTCCGTAAGGGAGGAGATATTCACTGAAAGCTCTAAAGAACACTGATTATTGTAATAGTGGTAGGAGAGAGAGAGAGATGCAACATTGTGCTGTGTAGAGAGATATTGTAGGGAATTAGTAAGGAAGTGAACTGATGAGACAAAATGTTTTTGATTCTACCCTTTTGAGAAATGCGGTATGGGTGGAACCACCCCACACAGGTGAACAATACTTGATACATGGGCGCACTGTGCCTTGTAGCCTACAGAGCAGGACACTGTACGGGGGTGAAGAAACCACAGAGACGGTAGAGCACATCTAGCGTCTGGGAAGCGGTTTTAGCAAGAGGGATCTTTCCAAGAACAGTCAAAATAAAATGAAACACAAAGAATATTGAGAAGATATGGAGGGTTGATGTATATATTGTTGAAGAGTAGGAGATAGTCGTGTGGAAGATTGTGGCGGGTAGATAGATGGAGTAATTGGGTTTTGCTGGAAGCATTGCAAGTAACAAGATTTGTTCTGCCCCAATCTGAAATAGTTGATAGATCAGAAGATAGGCGTGCCATAGCCTCATCACGTGAGTTTTCGAGTAATTACGTGCTGGGTCATTGTAGAAAACTAGTTGAATAGTGTAAGGTTGAGTCATCAGCATATGAGTGCATAGGACTAGAGGTACAGTTGAAGAAATCATTAATAACTATTCAAAATAGAACTGGAGATAGGGCCGAATCCTGAGGAACACCGGAGTTGATTGGTTGAGGAAGTGAGAGATAACCATCCTCAACCGTAGTTATGGATTTGTGCCAGACTACATCGATGGCTTTCGATATGGCTAGCACAATAGAAAATGTCTCACCGAAGTCCCGAAAGGAGGATGACCAAGAGTTAGTAAGATAAGAAAGAAGATCACCAGTAGAGCAGCCTTTAAGGAAACCATATTGGCTCAAGAAGTTTTGAATTAAGAACTGATTGAAAAACTTTAAAGAGGCAAGAAATGAGAGAAATTGGATGATAGTTGAAGGGTTGAGAGCGGTCACGTTTCTTTGGGACAGGTTGAATGGAGCAAATTTCCAGCAAAAAGAGAAGACGTTAGATGAAAGACAGAAACAAAAGAGTTTGCCTTAGCAGTGATTCGTCCAGAAGAACAGTTTTTGAGAACAACAGGAAGAACACCATCTGGTCGGTGCTCCTTCCTAGTATTAAGCCCAGAGAGGGTAGAAAGTACATCTTTAGAATAGATTAGGATATTAGGCATAAGTAATATTAGATTAGATTAGGATAGTAGGCATAAGTAAATATAGAGAGGAATAGAGCCAGAATCATTCAAGGTGGACATTTTAGCGAATGTTTGAGCGAAGAGTTCAGCATTGTCAGAGGAAGAAATGAAGGTAATGCCATAAAAGTGGAAAAGAGGAGGGCAAGACGAGGAAGAAAAATTGTTGAAGTGTTTGGCTACATGCAAGAATGCTTGGGAAGAGCTAAATTTGGAAAGTTCAAAGTATTTTTTATTGATGAAAGAGTTTTTGGCGAGTCAAAGAATAGATTTGACTTGATTCTGGGCAGAAACAAAGAGTATATGAGAGTCTTGGGTTTGAAAGCAACGGTATATATATATATATATATATATATATATATATATATATATATATATATATATATACCGGTATATGTACTTATCTGATTGACTGCCTGGATGACTGACGGCCGGTTTATCAATCAATCTCTCCGTCGGTTAAATAATTATATATAGTTGAAAACATAATTGTCAAAACATAATATAAAACAACTCTTATTTTCATTTATACCTGATTTTCATTGTTATCTGCGCAAACTGCAATATTTTGGTTCCTTGTCCAGCCATTATAAAATGTTGTTCAGTTCACCTTCTTACTACCTTATTCAAATCCTACTTAATCCTATGCTAATAATGATACTTACCTCTTCAATCCGGAGATAATAATTATATACTTAATCTTACCGACAAACAATTTGATTATAAAATCTGTGTACCAGAAGACGTCTTATGGAACCAATTTAATTTTCAGTAAAAATTTGGTATCACGTAATTTTGTTCAGCATTGGACTTTGAACTTTATGTATTGAAAACTTGCATACCACCCACGTGTTTGAAATGCGCATTTAAAGTGAACCTAATTCTAAAACTATTTACTTCGAAGTAAATATTTACAGACAGTATAATATTTCTAATGATAATGCTATAACTATTAGTGTATGATATGAAATACGAGCAGAGAGAGAGAGAGAGAGAGAGAGAGAGAGAGAGAAGAGAGGGGTGATGATAATATACAGTACTGTATATAATGGTCTGGGATCATTACATTTCCTTAAGGGGGTCACCGGCTTTTTTATCTTTCTCTCCTTTTCTCACTTTCCCTGGCTTGTAGTCATTCGGCCCCATTCAGCCAACTGTTTTAAGACGTTTATCCCCATCCAGGTGTCGATTTCTTCCTGGCGAGCGATAGCGAGCCAGCATTGTATGGAGAAATCCGGCTCCGCCGGAGAAATTTTTCTATCGAAAAATGTACAAATTTAGCTTACTGTCAAAACAAAAATATATATATGCAGGCTCGCTACCGCTCGCCAGGAAAATATTGACACCTAGAAGGGGGTAAACGTCTTAAAACAGTAGGCTGAATGTGGCCGAATGGATACAAGCCAAAGAGAGAGAGGGAGAGAAAGATAACAAAAAGGGAGGTTGGGTCCCTTAACCAGACCATAAACACTCCCGGCCACCTTATTATCACGTCAGCCATACATCAACCCCAATACCAGTTATCACCGCCTGTAATCAATCAACACCTGTTTATTTCTATATATAATCGCTACCATCCCTATGCTAATTAAATGTTGTATTCAGCTAATAATAAATAATATTGAAAGTAGCAAATTTAGTTACTAAAATTAATCTAAATAAGATTGCAAGCTTTCAAGTTACTTTGTGATCGGTTATATATACTGTATGCACATATACCTAACATGTACAGTTGGTAGCAGATGAAGCAGATACAGGTGTTGTGGAGGTGTGGCTGGATTTAATATTCTCAAAGATAAATATATAGTTTGAAGGTTAATGCAAGTTTGCCTATCCGCAGTAATGTGGTATCAATGAATTACCATTCATTCACCATATTACTATAATACAATCCAACCCTTCCTAGCGCAGGTATCTGCTTCATCTGCTCGGAACTGTATATATATATATATATATATATATATATATATATATATATATATATATGTAGGTAGTAGGGGTAGGCAGCCCCGCCCAGGGAAGTACTACCGCCAAGGTTTCGGGAGACTCAGGGAATAGCCTGAATTCCATTTTCTCTCCCAGGCCTTGGTAGCTGGATACATATCTTTCTGCCTCACACATCAGGGGTATCAGGAAAACCCTCTTTATATAACATACACATCCAACTTCACGACATTGCCCTACATCGCTATCCTCTATCCATAAAATACTACTCTTCCCACTACATACCATACATGTAACACCATACACTTACCTTAAATATGGCAGTACAATTGTTAAGAGCAAACCTGGTGGTCCCTCGGATATCCACCCCCGGCAGGGTTGGGTTATTGACACAGGGCCCTCCCGGTCGTCATCATGCGACTGTGTCAAGAGCATTGCAACGTCCCAAAGCTGCTTGTCAGTACAGCTATTTCTTTAGTAATATAAGGGGACTTCACTCTAACATCAATTCTGTACACCAATTTCTTCAAGCAGAATCCCCTACTCTCCTTTTTTTGACAGAGACTCAAGTAACATCCACATCTGACACATCTAGATTTAATTTTCCAGGTTATCAACTGCTCCAAAATTTCAGACCTAAAGGTGGTGTATGTTGCTTCGCAAAATCTGAAATTGCCCTGGAGGAGGTTACTAGTTTCAATTGTCCCTATTTTGATTATTCTATATACAAATTAATTTCTGCTGGTAAATTTAAATACATATGTTGCATCTACCGTTCCCCAAATACTCCTCCAGAGCAAAGTCTTTTTGATTCTCTGTCCTCACAACTCAGTGTCCTCAACTTAAATGCTTCTTCTGAAATCACTGTGTTGGGTGATTTTAATGTCCATAATGTTGAATGGCTCACTCATTCAGCCAGGACTGATGATGCTGGTCTTGAATGTGAGCTATTTGCAGACTCATTTAATCTCATTCAACTAGTCAACCAACCCACCCGTGTACCAGATAATCCTAATCATAATTCCCACCTACTGGACTTATTTTTAACAACCAATTCAGAAAATTATGATGTTACAGTGAGGTCCCCACTTGGATCTTCTGATCACTGTCTGATACAGGCCACCTGTCTATCACCTACCACACCTTCCCACTCTGAACCTGTTTTGGTGACTAAATGGCATTACGATAGGGCAGACTGGA
This sequence comes from Paralithodes platypus, assembly GCA_032716605.1. NCBI lineage: Eukaryota > Metazoa > Arthropoda > Malacostraca > Decapoda > Lithodidae > Paralithodes > Paralithodes platypus. The sequence continues at coordinate 35,054,504 of CM064580.1, forward strand.
GGGTCTTCAAGGTTTCTTTATTGATATTCCCTGGACCTCTTTCTTTTCTAATGATGCACACTCCACCTTGAGCCACATACAAGATTTTGTAAAAATTGGAATGGAAACTTTTATTCCTCATCAAAAGTACAGTAAAAGATCTAATTCACCTAAATGGTTTGACCATAATTGTGCTAGAGTAACTGAACAAAAGCAATAGCCTACAATGCATACACAAGATCAAAAACACATGAAGCCTTTAATTACTTTAGAAACATCAGAAATCATGCCAAAACTGTATTAAACCTAACTAAATCAAACTTTCTCCATAAGCAGGCAAATAAACTTCTAAATAATCCAAATGATAACAAAATATTTTGGTCTACTCTTAACTCATTCAAATCCAACTTCACTACTGCTTCATCCATTCCACCATTAAAATCTCCGACTGGCAATCTTGTAAGTGACCCACGAGGTAAAGCTAACCTTCTTGCAGATATTTTCTCCACCAACTCAACCTTAGATGACATAAATCAAGATGTCCCTGTACTTAATTTTAATTCACCTGAAATTCCCTCACTTAAGATCCACACCAGACATGTCAAAACTATTTTGCAGAATCTCTCAGTAGATAAGGCTCCTGGTCCAGATGAAATTCCTCCAATAGTACTTAAGAATTGCTCCTTGGTGCTCGCTCCTGTATTGGCAAAATTTTTCCGTCTGTGTACTCATACCTCATGCTTCCCAGTACCCTGGAAAGAAGCAAACATCCATCCAGTTCCTAAAAAGGTGCCTCTTCAGATCCATCAAACTACAGACCAATAGCTATAACTTCCACTCTTGGCAAAGTTTTTGAAATTATATTAAATAATCACATAATTAAGCATCTGGAGAATAATAAATTAATCAGTGATAGGCAATATGGTTTTAGACGATGTCGATCAACTGCAGACATTCTTTGCCTTCTTACGCATCAAATCAACCAAGCTACAGACCAACATGGTGAAACACATACAATAGCACTGGATATATCAAAGGCATTTGATAGAGTCTGGCATCAATCCTTATTGTCGAAGATGTCACACTACGGCCTTGCATCATTAGTTCCACTAATTTCTTCTTATCTTCATAACAGAAAAATACGTGTAATGGTAGATGGCCTTTATTCTCAATTTCACTCAATAAATGCTGGTGTTCCCCAGGGATCAGTTTTGGCCCCAACTCTGTTCCTCATTCATATCAATGATCTCATATCTACCACTCATAATCCAATACATTCCTACGCAGATGACTCAACACTCCACAGTTCCTTCACATTTACCAATTCTTTCACCCAACCCGATCTTATAAATTCAAAAATAACACTGCAATTTCTCTGAACCAGGACCTTTCTAGAATTAATGAATGGGGACAAGAGAATCTAGTTTCCTTTAATGCACAGAAAACCAAGTACATTCAATTTTCTAACCGACAGAATCTCACTGACTCCCATATATTTTTTAATGATGTAAATATTCCCACTTCCCCTAGTATTGACATTCTCGGTGTAACATTAACTACTAACTTGAGCTGGACACATTATGTTAGAAGCATTGCTAAGAATGCCTCTAAAAAACTGGGACTCCTGTACAGAGTTCGAGAATTCTTCACTGACGAGCAGTTGGCCGTAATATATAAAAGTCATGTGCGCTCTCAGATGGATTACTGTTCACCTCTGTGGGGTGGAAGTGGAGTGGTTGCATTGAGGCAGTTGGACAAAATTCAAAATAAAGCTATTAGATTAATCAATAACCCTGCAATCACACAGGACCTTCCTACATTAGCCATACGAAGAAACGTTGCATCCCTTGCATTATTCTACAGATATTTTCACAGCAATTGTTCCGAGGAACTTGCTTCAATTGTGCCGCCTCTCCACATCTTTCCCCGTAGAACTAGGGCAGCTGAGAGCGCCCATGAATTTACACTTTCTCCTCCACAATGCAGAACTTCTGCTTATCAGAATTCATTTATCCCCAGAGCTACTACTCTTTGGAATTCACTTCCCTCGAATTGCTTTCCACAAACTTACAATCAACAAATGTTTAAATCCAGTTGTTACAAACATTTTATGAATGGAGGATGCCTTTAGGCACATGGACCTTTTTGTTTTATCTGTGTTTTTCCTTCCTCCATTCATTGTCTCTTAAAAAAAAAAAAAAAAAAAAAAAAAAAAAATATATTCTAGGACATAAATCAAAGTACTAAGTTTTCGAAGCCATCCCGAACTGAATCGAATCTTCTAATTAATTATTTACCAAATATTTACATGTAGGATATCCGTTTGCTGTTCAAGGATTCATATTGGTTCAGAATTCATGTCTTAGATTGTACATACGAACATATATACACACATAGAAGAAAACAAACACTTACATAAAATAAATATACAGTCATGCATGCATTCACATGCATAGGGAAGGTGTGGCGGAGTGGTCTTGCTACTGGACTAGTAATCTTAATGTCCCGGGTTCAAACCCCAATGTGTCAATGGAAGATATTATTGGAATGGAATTTATACTCACCAACCCGCCATAAGAAATACCCTCACTGTTTCTAATAAATTAGTATTGTATGCATATTCTCATATTCAAAATGTACTATACTGTAGGTGCACTGCCTAGTGAGTAAATAGTAAAGAGAGAGAGAGAGAGAGAGGTGTTCGAGATTCTAAGATAAGACAGCGAGATAATGGTGATGCCGCTTTGAGAAGTCCGACTTGTAACGGGTCACGAGGAGACAATTAGGCGTCGTAGGTCTACGAAGGTATGACCAAGAACGAGCCGGCTCGGTTGCAACACTCAAAGTTTTCTGATGTCTCACTCGCCTTCTGTAATAAGACCTCCTGACTTCACCGTGTTGAGTGGTTGAATCTACAGGCTGTTAGCCCTCCGGAGGTAGAGTTGGAACATTACATAGGAAAAGAAAACAAATATACACACATACGTACTAATTCGTTAGTTCAGAGGCTATCAATTCTTTTGGATTATTAAACCAGCACACTGTAAGTCAAGAATAACGTCAGAACTGAAGCCTCTTTTCGAGAGTTTCAGTCCCGTGCATACGTACTGTACGTAAAGACAGAAAGGCAGAGGTGGAAAGATAACCTCCACCCAACTTAATTAACAGAAGTACCAATTACTGTCATCACAACTCATTTAATCAGCAGCACTCATTAACTTTCTGATAACTAGGTTACCACACAAGCCATACATTAATGATATCACTATGGCTGGTGATTCACATACTGACAAGGGAAATCTCTGTTCAAAGAATTTCAAGGGACAGTGCAGAAACGTGCAAGAATACACCAAATTAATAATATTCAAGCCATTTTTTTTTTAGCTCCGATCGAGATTTACCAATTTCCAAACACAAACCAATGTAATCACTACATACAGATAATCGCCTAAAGCTGCCAATCAAATCGCCTGCACTATCTCTACGACAACACCTTGCATAAAATATCTCCAGTTTATCGCTATTCGTTTGCAGTTACCATATTCTGCTCTTTTGTCATCCATTTACCAAAAGTACACCGTACGATTACCACCTTTTACAAATCACAAGACATTCACCATTATATTAACGATCATAATTAACATCCGTATTATTACGTTCATAACACCTTATTTCGAGAATATCCATTTAATGTTATTTAATTCCAACCATAGGTACCCCCTCTTCTCATAGACTCACGACTAACACAATCACATCATGACATAACCCTAGTATAGCAATCAATACACCCACATCATACATACATACATACAAGTTTAAAGACCATTTGTCCACAGAAGCTGTGGTTACAGTCTCACGTCCTAAATGGCAGTTTTCCAGGCGGTCCTGTCAAGGGCCGCCTGTGTTGTCAAGTTCTTTATTTTGAGATCGGACCGGAGTACCCGAGCCCACGTCATTCTAGGTCCACCCCTACGCGCAGCTCCCCCCAAGTTCACTGTCTGGCATTTCTTCACCCAGTTCTGATCATCCATTCTCTCCACATGTCCAAACCAACCAAGTCGGCTCGTGCGCATCACTTCACTGATACTCCTAATGCCCAGACGCCTTCTCAATTCCTCACTCGTTACCCTGTCCCTAAGATTAACCCCACACATCCATCTCACCATTCTCTTCTCATTTCGTTCCATTCTATTGACATCCTCCGCTTTAACCGGCCACGTCTCAGAGGCATAGGTCATCGCGCTCCTAACACATGAGGTATACACCTTCCCTTTAAGGTGGGGTGGGAGCCCTCTCATGGTCAGGAGTGGCAACAGCTCTCTAAACTTTCCCCAACCCCTTCTAACTCTAGCAATGGAGCTAGCTTCAGCGCCACCTCCAGCGGAAACTGTATCGCCCAGGTAACAGAACTTTTTTACACACTCCAGCGTTACACTGTCGAAATCAACACTGACAGGCGGGTCATTTAATACAAGATCTCCCTTACACACTGCACATTCAAAGTCTATGATTCTTGTCAAAGGTCCTCTAGCTCCACTACATCTCTTGTGTACCAAGTCACTACAGACACAACATTGAATTGAATTACATCCCACCTCCTTCCCACATACTGCACATGGATAGTCGCTGCTTCTTTCCATAGCTCCACGCCCTACTCCACTAATCATGACCTTTGTTTTATCTATGTTAACTCTTAGACCCATATTTACCATACCTTCCCTTGCGCACTATCTGCGATAAGAACTAGATCATCTGCATATAACATCTCCTATGGGAGTCCTGTCCTAAATTCCCTTGACAGAGCCTCCAAGACTAAAACAAACAGTAATGGGCTCAGAACTGAGCCTTGGTGAACTCCAACTTTCACTGAGAACTCTTCACTCAGGCCCCCGTTTACTCTAACTGCTGCCTGTGACCCCTCATACATTCTCATTATCACACGCACCAACCACTCTTCTACTCCAAGTTTTCTCATAGCCCACTGCACTACCTCCCTGGGCACCCGGTCGAAGGCCTTCTCCAGATCTACAAACACTAGGTATAACTCCCTGTTTTTCTCTAGGTACCTCTCTTGCAATTGCCTAAGAGTGAAGATAGCATCAGTTGTGCCACGTCCCGGCATAAATCCAAACTGCATGTCGCTGATAGCAACACTTTCCCTGATCATGCATTCAAAGACCCTTTCGCTGACTTTCATGACTTGATCGAGCATTTTCAAACCCCGATAATTTCCCCTGTCCAAGGAGTCACCCTTGCCTTTATATATATTTACTATAACACTTTCCTGCCAAGCATAGGGAACTTTTTCCTCCTTTATGATAGCATTAATCAGCTCTGTGACCAATTTTACTCCAGTATCTCCAGCTGCTTTTAGCATCTCAGCGACAATGCCGGAGCTCCCAGCGTCTTTTCCTGACTTCATTTTATCTATAGCACTTTTAACAGCGTCGTACCCTATCAAAGGCGGAGGGCCTTGTACTGGGACTACAGTGCTGAGCTGTTCCCTGTTCCATTCAAACTCCACATTAAGCAGTCTTTCATAATGCTCCTTCCACGCCTCTCCGATTTTTTTTTCTGTGTAAACAGTCGTGCCACTGTCATTATTTATGCATATTACACCCACGACGTCCTGGCTACTGTCCCTTACATTCTTTGCTAATTTATAAACTCCATTGGTATTATTAGTGCTGCAAACTTGTTCTATTACGCTATCCTGTATGGTTTTCTTTGCCCTGTAGACCTCTCTTCTAGCATTTCGTTTGGTGGACAGGTATTCTTCCTTGCTGCCACCTTCCTTCCATACTTTGAAACATCTCTTCTTCTCTCTGACTGCCACTTCGACATCATTGTTCCACCACCAGGAGAACTTATGTCTAGGTGGCCCCTTTGTTTTGCCACAGACTTTGTCTGTGCTATCGAGGAGGCTGCGTACTATAAAGTTCCATTTGCTATTAACATCTGGCCTAACGCCCATTCTCCTTTCGAGTTCCATCATTTTGTTGTGGAATCTGTCTCTGTCCTCCTCTTTTTCCAACAACCATACTTTCCTTTTTGGCAAGTGAACTTTCTTTCTGACAGGAACTCTACCTAGGCGCATATCACATACTAGAAGCTTGTGTTGGGGGATGCATTCCTCACCTGGTATGATCTTAACGTCTCTAACCCACTTCCTGTCAGATTTGCTGATAAGGAAGTAGTCTATCTGGCTACTGGAGCCACCTGATTCATATGTTATCAGATGGCTCATCCTCTTCCTAAACATAGTATTACACACCACCATCCCTGTGGCAGTACCATCGCCATCTTGTCATCACATATGCTGCCTATCACCACACTATGCCAATCACCAACCTACCACTACACCCTTCCAATCTTGAGCCCAGCACCACGTCCTGCCATTCTGTAAATCATCACACCTACATCACTATCGGGTCATCACATATCCTGCAAATCACCACACTCACTCATTACCTTCACACCTTGTATCGAGCATATCCATCTGACATTCACACACATATTAACACCGTCTTGTATCGAGCAAATCCATCTGACATTCACACACATATTATCTTTATACCTTCTTGCTAATAATCATGTAATCACCATCTACACCAATCATGTCATCCTATATCCTGCCAATCATCACCAAAGGTACACTCAAGCCAGTACCACCACATCCTGTCAATCATCACAGCCAGCCCACTACCTCATCACAGACATCACACCATGTCATCACCACCAAACCAACCTACTCGCCACACTCAGCTCACAACCTTACCAAATATGGGACGAGGTAAATATGGTACAATTGGAAAAATAAGAAAAAAATGGCACAACTAAAAAAAAAAAAAATTGAATCTGGGTAATCGAAACTTCTGAAGGTAGTATTTGTTGTTAACTTAACCTAACCTAACCTCCATCAAGTGTTATGTGGACTTGGTCACAACATAAGATTGTAGTTGTTAAGATTTTTATTTTTAAAGGTGCTATAAAACAGTCACCATTATCATCACACCACATTCTGCCAATCTTCACACCCTCACCACCATCACACCAGCCAATCATCACACCCAGCTCTCAAATTCTGGTCATCACTTCCACAACATATCATCACCACCAAACCTAGCTAATGACCAGACCCAGCTCACAACCTTGTCATCACCACCACGAACAGGTATCCCAAGATCACCACAACCTCCAGTTGCCAATCACCATACCCATTACACCACCTCGTCATCATCACCACCACACCCAGCCCATCAACCTGCAGCAAGTTCCCTCTTATCACACTTTCTAATCCCCCTCTCCTGTCTGCAACATTTGGATTTAGTTCAGCCGAGATGGGAAGGTTTGTACAATCTAGGACGCTAATTACAGACCATTGTGAACGCTCGAACAGCTTAAGGGGGGGTGGGCGTATTTGTTTTGCCATTTTATTGATCTATTTATTAATTTCTTAGTGTCCTCCCAAGACCTCCATCAAGCTTTAAAAACAAATAAAAAACACACCCCATGACCTTCCTTCAAGATATTTTTTTACATTTTTCGATAGAAAAATGTCCCAGCCGAAGGCCGGTTCCTCTTAAATTACAGGCTCGCTATCACTCGTCAGGAAAAAAATCGACAACTAAATGACGAAAACTATTAATATTGACAAAATAAATGGGGTGAAAGGTCTTAAAATCGCCAAACTAAAAAGCCGAACGTCATAGAATCTGAAAACTAATGGGGCTAAACATGAGGAGAAGAGGGCCTAGAAAAGCGACCCATCTCCCCTTAATCGATACTCCAAAATGAAAATACTAGACACAACATTAGCTACCAGGTTTGATTCCGTCCGAGATAGCTTCGAATACATAAGTGCGGAAATAGTGTCTTAGTGTACACTCTGGGACATAAGTCGTGGTCTTCTCTGAGAACTAGGACGCTTAAATGAACAAACGATAACAATATACTAGGTACAGCATTACTAAGAAGATTCTATTTCGTTCAGGATCAGAGGTGAGGTGTGGTGGAGTGGTCATGCCAGTGGATTGGTAATCCAATGGACCCGGGTTCAAATCCCGATATGTCAATGGGAAGATATTATTGGGATTGAATTTGTGCTGTACCTAGTATCAGTGCATTACCACAAAGCCCACCGAAATGCCAAAAAAATACCCTCATTGTTCCCTGATTAAATAACACTGTATGAATATTCCCATATTCAAAATATGTTACAGGGGGACCATGCCTAGTGAGTTCACTGCTCAATAGGTGGCGTTCTGAGAGTGAGGGTCTGAGTCTGGAGGGTGAGACGGTGAAGCTCTTGAGCGAAGCAACCAGCCGCTTTAGAGATGGAGCTGCTTCGAGCCATGATGGATGCTTCACATGTCTCACTCCCCAGACTGGAACAAGACCTCACGGGCTTCACCATGTTGAGCGGTGGAATGTACAGGCTCTCAGCCTATGCCCGAGAGGGAGTAGTTGGAATATAGAAAAAGAAAACAAAAATTATGTTAACCAAATTTAAGCTAACCTGGTTTAACAAACTTTAATATATTCAAAATATATGCAAATGAAACACAACCACATAATAACATCGGAACTGTGCCGTGCGATGGTAATGAGTCAGTCAGCAACGAGGTGATAAAGAAAGCTTGCATTATAGACAAAATACTGATTACTTTAAAACTATGTACGAAATCAATCTACAAGAATATGATTTAGAGATAATAAAATCTAGAAATACCTGGGTACAGAACCACGAACCAGTTACAGGTATGGTTCGTAATAAAATAAGAAAATATTATGCTTCTATCTTGTAATTATATAAATAAGTTGCACTATCATTTTAATATGTGTACTTTTATACTTAAGAGTATTATATATTTACATTTTTTAATCACCCACGATGGCAATTTGACTTTATTTTTAAATGGTTATCTTTCTCTATATTCAACAATATATGTATTGTATAATAAGAATAAAGCTGGATTGATATATATATATATATATAATTCGACGAGAAGCAACTTAAATATAAATAATTCCAGCTAAGCGCAATTCATTGACATGAAATACTAGAAGTCATCACATTTCCGTAAGTTAATGTAGTCATGGGAATCACTTTATAAAATGTAACAAACCCATGGATAGCATATTTCTGTATATTTTGCTTGTCTTTGCTTAACTTATAATTGCTAAAATAGCATAAATAAAAGCAACACTATACATTGGAATCTTTGATGGGTTTATCGTACAATCTACCGTAACCAGGAAGGAAAGGATAAAGCCTCCCATCTGCTCTGCCACCATCACCCACACATCAAAGGAATTACTGCATTATTCCAACCATTTTCCTTCCGCTTCTTTCGCTCTACTACTTTCATTGTCACCATTTATTTTTTTCTGCAGCAGTTATTTATTTATTTTTTTTTGCTGTACTTTTTCTAACATTTTTGGTTTGTCTTGAAATATTTCTGACATGTAATTTTATGTATATATGTACTCTCATATGTGATTATTTTCAACATATATTTTCAGATCTGTCACGTAAATTATTTTCACTTACATCTGTCATCATAATTCTCAGCTACGTTGTATGACCAGTACTATAGTTTAAATAGTATATATGTATGCATATACTGAGGCACATACCCTATAGCTGGGTGTGGCCGACCTGAGACAAAGCCCGAACAGAAACAAAATTTAAAATTCCAATTCTTAGGGTTCGGGACCACTTTCGAATTCCCTCGCCCCTTACGGTGTCTCGGCTAGTAGGTGAATTTTACAAGGGGAGGAGGATTACTAGCCCCCTGGTCCCAGAAGGAAAAGTAGGACAGTTAAAGAGACAGACAGAAACGGCTAAGGTTGGGTAGAGGATGCCAAACCTCACTCTGGATAGGACCAGCCCGCACCCAAATTTAATAGACATTGTGTTATTATGGAAATATTATCAGTAGCTAAATTATTAGTTCTCTAAGATAGGTTTTAGTAATTGTAATGCAACAAATGTGGTAGTTAATATGAAGACCAGCTATCAATATTGAAAAGACGAACTATGATTTATTTATATGGTTTGTGATATTGTGTACTAATTCAGTTGTATTTTGCTTACATATGCCTAAATATGACTAACTTAATGTCGAAATGTGGAAGCTACCTGTACTGCTGTTTGCTGAAGATACAGTTCTGATGAGCGATATTGAATGGGAGTTGCTGGGGCTGGTAAATATGTTTGGAACAGTGTGTGAAAAACGGAATCTGAGGGTAAATACGGGGAAGAGCAAGGTTATGGTCTTTGAAAGGGGTGCAGCCACAGAGTGTGAGGTGAAGTTGAACGGTCAGGCTATGGAGAATGTCAGCTCATTCAAGTATCTAGGCAGTGTGTTGAGTAAAGATGGGAGTATGGATGAAGTAGTGCGGGAGAGGGTGCAACAGGGGAAGAGAGTTGTAGGAACGCTGAAAGCAGTAACAACAGTATGGAAGCAAAGAAGTTCTTGCATGACAGTGTGGTAATCCTGACACTGACTTACGGGAGCGAAGCATGGACGTTGGTGAAGAGACTCAAACCAAGAGTGAGAGGAGTGGAAATGAGTTACCTGAGAAGTGCGTGCGGAGTTACATGGAGGGATAGACAGACGAATGAGGAAGTACAAGAGAGGTGTGGTGTGGATGTAGATGTGCTGGAAAGTGTGAAAAGGAACTACTTGAGATGGTTCGACCATGTGGAACGTATGAGAAGCGAGAGAATGACTAAGAGAGTGTACGAGAGTGAGGTGGAAGGTAGGAGAGGGAGAGGTAAACCGAATGAGAGGTGGAAGGATGGAGTGAAGAAGTATATGAGTGAAGGCGGTGCTGGATGGGAGGAGGGGCGTCGACTGACTGGGGACAGAGGTGCGTGGGGCCGTTTCATTCGTGGCCACCCCTTGGGGGATCACGGCGTTCGGCAAAAGATAGATAGAATGTCGAAAATGGCATAATGAAATAGAAGATTAAGAAAATTTATCTAATTTTGAGAACAAATAAGGCAGTTCGAAATAAATAACTAAATTGCTTTGCAGCTCTGAACATCCTGCAAGGAGTTGTCAGTAAAATTAACCCTTTGATTGCAGGATATCTTTCCTGAGCATAATAAAATTGTTTAGTGTTATCCAGGTACCTGGGGCTAGCTATAATCCTCTTCACTATAAAATGTCTTTCTAAATCTGAGAAAAAAATTGCATATCGCAAGATACTAATATATAAAATGATGAACACTGTACTTAATAAGGATCATTTGGAATATATAATCTTAATTTTCTTGGTTTCTAGAAAAAGGTCATAAAGATAATTTTAAATCAATTACTGCTCGTAATATCGTGCTTGGCATTAACTATTTTTGATCCGATGACAGTATTATAAACGTTATTCTAGTAAATGTTAGCATAAGTATATAATTCAGCTAAGAAAGGTATTCTTGGAATAAAGAACAGCTTCATAGTAATAATAGCAATGAAAATACTACTACTACTACTTTTTTTTTTTTTTTTTTTTTTTTTTTTTATATTTAATATTTTTCATACATTTCATGTTACTACTACTACCATCACCACCTCCACCATCACCACCACCACTACCTTATATTTAATATTGTACATCAGATACTACTATTCTACACCATGCAACTTCAATCCAGTCTCCTTCCAATGCGACCCTCTGCCACTGCTGCCTCGTAGTCTACTTCTGCTACTACTACTACTACTACTAGTACTACTACTACTAATAATAATGATAATAATAATATCAACAACAAATACGCATTTAATTATATATATCTCCACACTCATCAAAACATAGGACAAATCTCCTAGTTACAAGAATCAGCAGCTTGATTGGTACAGAAGATAGGCATCGACTGATACAAAATATGGCAATATTTCCAGGCAGTTTATCAGCTTCTCTATTATTGTTCATGTTCATATCCTTAATAGTACAGTCAAAATACAAAGATCCTTTCTACCTTTACATAGTGTGAATATAATCAGAGATGATTTAAAGCATAAATACCATACAACTGCAACTTTAATTATACCCTACTTTCGGCCTCTACAATTTCGATACATGCGTTCAGGTTTTCAAAATTTCAATAACCTTGGTTTTGACTTCACATGGAATAATCTGAGGAGGAACACGTTTTTGAATTTGCTCTCCTCAAGAATCCCTTCTCTTTGAAAGCTGTGTTCATTCCTACCCTTAAAAGCCTATATCTCACGTCTCTCTGTCTATTCTTATCTCGCTACTGTCATCTCTCACTGCCATCCAGAAATGCCACCTCTCCTATCTCTCACTGTCCGACAAGAGACCCTAAAGAAAGCAGAAATAAGACAACTGCCGGCACGAGATTTCCAAGTTACAGTTGCTGTAAGATGAGATAAGAAGTGGTTACTGTATTTCATGGTAGAAATATACAATCAGAAAGGGATTGTTGTTTTGTTTCATGGTAGGAGGGATTCTAGACTATCTTGGTGATCAGATAAAAAGTGGTGGTTCTATCTCATGGTGTAACTATATGATAAGGAAAAAGTGATTGCTATATCGCCAGGCGTAATTCCCAGAACAGGTAAGGAGAGATTGTTCCAGCTGAAAGTAGAAGGGATTCTAGAATAACTACGATAACAATTATGGAGGGATTTCGGTATCTTCTGGTGTAATATTATAGGATCAGGTAAAAGGGTGGTTCTGGTTCTTCTGGCGTAAGTATACAGAAAGTATATTAAGTGAAGTAGTAGTTGCCAATCTCATGTTGAGGCTGTAAGACCAGTTGCTTGCCATCTCAAAGGACTGTCAAATTAACTGATCACTAACCTAGCTTTCTCTACCATAACCTAACCTAAGGTAAGCGAATCTATCCAAACTTAACTTAATCTATTCAGTTAATTTACCCCCTGGGGGTAAGGGGGCCTCCATCTTGGGTGGAGGAAAAAAAGAATATGCCCCACACGTCCTACTGCGTGTGTGTCGTACAAGGCGACTAGTAGGGGGAAAGGGGGTAGATTGTAGGGACCAATCGAACAGGGCTATACCCAGGAGAGGCTGTAATCATTTGATAAGGAATCGCTGGAACTCCTGTTTCATTTGCTTGGCCTCTCTTACTGATTCCCTTTGTGCCTCACTTACACTGAGAGTAGTCCAGCATGCTCTCACAAACACCTCCTCCTCCTATCTACTCCACTACACTTAACATCCACACCACACTTCCTCCTTCAAAATTAGTTAACAAAAATTATGAACACAGGCCCAGCCTCGGAGTCCACAAGGGGGGGGGAGGGGACCATAAATACCCCGACACATGCCCTATCTTCCCCTGACGACCCCTCTAAATGCTCTGGACCACAGCCTGTTACTCTTACTATCAACTTTTGCAATATTCGCGGCCTTTCCTCTAATTTTCACTCTGTCGAACACCATCTCTCCTTCTCCAAACCTGATCTTCTTTTCCTCACCGAAACCCAGGCATCTGAAACAACTTCCAGCAGCCCCTTCTCTGCATCCTCCTAGTTTCTCTATCCTAGTTTCAAAGCCAAAGGCAGATGTTGTGCATCATACGTGCACAACAAACTCACTTGCTCTCGTGTTCCCGATTTTGACTCCTCTGAATTCTCAACTTTATGGCTCAAACTATCCTGTCATTCTCATACTAAATATTTCTATGCTGTCTATCTTTCCCCTAACTCTACCGACTTTCCCAAATTCTTCGACTATCTAAACTCTAAAGTGGAACACATTATATCTATATCTCCCTTCTCTGAAATCTCCATCTTAGGAGATTTCAACGTTCACCACCGCCAATGGCTCTCCTCTCACTCTACTGACCAACCTGGTGAACAAGCCTACGTCTTTTCTATCATAAATGACCTAGAGTAGCTGGTCCAGCAACCCACCTGTATCCCGGATCGCTTCGGAGATCGGCCCAACATTCTTGAATTATTTCTGACTTCTAGCCCTTCATCTTATACTGTCAATCTTTTCTCTCCTTTGGGCTCCTCCGACCATAAACTTATCTCCGTCACCTGTCCCATCTCTTCAGTACGGCCACCCGATCCTCCCAGCCGGCGGAGCTTGTGGCACTTTGGCGCTGCCGACTGGGAGGCTCTCCGGCAGTACTTCTTTGATTTCCCATGAAATGACTTCTGCTTCCGTGGCCGAGAACCCTCGGAGAGTGCTGAACGCATTACCGAGGTAATCCTCTCGGGCATGGAAGCGTATATTCCATTTTCTTTCTCTCAGTCTAATGCAAAAAAATCTTGGTTTACTCACGCTTGTTCTATTGCTGTCCACAACAAGGAGGAAGCATTCAAACGGTACCAATGCCTTAAAACTCAAGAATCTCAATCTTTCTATATTTTTGCCCGGAATTAAGCCAAATCTGTTCTTCGACTTGCCAAGCACTCTTTCATCAATAATAAATGCACTGAACTATCTAACTCTAGCTCTTCCCAAGCTTTCTGGCATCTAGCCAAAAACCTCTCCCAACAACTTTTCTTCCTCATCTTTCCCTCCCCTTTTCCACTCTGATGGCACAACCATCACTTCTTCCTCTGACAAAGCTGAACTCTTTGCTTAAAATTTTGCCAGAAACTCTACCTTGGATGATTCCGGTGCTATTCCTCCATCTCCACCCCCCTCTCTCCTACTTATGCCTAATATCCTAATCTCTTCTAAAGATGTACTTTCTACCCTCTCTGGGCTTAATACTAAGAAGGCGTACGGTCCGGACTGTGTTCCTCCTGTTGTTCTTAAAAACTGTGCTACCGTGCTGACCCCCTTCCTAGGCAAACTCTTTCGTCTCTGTCTCTCCTCTAATGTCTTTCCTTCTTGCAGGAAATTTGCTCTCATTCAACCTGTCCCACAGAAGGGTGACCGCTCTCAACCCTCCAACTATCGTCCAATTGCTCTCATCTCTTGTATCTCTAAAGTTTTTGAAACTATTCTTGCTTCCAAATTTCTTAAGCATTTCTCTTTTCATAATCTGCTCTCAGATCGCCAGTATGGCTTCCTTAAGGGTCGCTCTACTGGTGGTCTTTCATATCTTACTAACTCTTGGTCATCTAACTTTCGGGACTTCGGTGAGACTATTCTGTTGCACTAGACATATCGAAGGCCTTCGATAGAGTCTGGCACAAATCTTTAATTTCCAAACTGCCCTCCTTCGGTTTCTGTGCCTTTGTCTCTAATTTCCTTTCCGGCCGTTCCATAGCTACAGTTGTGGACGGCAATCGCTCATTTCCTCATCCTATCAACTCCGGTGTTCCTCAGGGTTCTGGCCTATCTCCTATTCTCTTTCTAATTTTCATAAATTATCTTCTCAACTGTACATACAGTCCCATCCATTCATATGCAGACAACTCTACCTCACACCACTCAATTAGTTTTCCAGAACGCCCCAGCCAGCAGTCCCTCAAAAGTAAACGTAATGAAGCCATAAAATGCTTATCTTCTGATCTAGCTACTATTTCCAATTGGGGTAGAGAAAACCTTGTTACATTTAATGCTTCCAAAACTCAATTTATCCATCTTACTACCCCTCAGGAACCTCCAGAGGACTATCCCTTATTCTTCAACAATACAAAAATCAACCCTTCATCTTATCTCAATATTCTCGGTGTCTCTTTTTCTTCTGCTCTCACTTGGAAAGACCATATTACCAGTCTCGCTAAGGCAGTATCCCAGGAGCTGGGTGTGCTCAACCGCCTCAAGGGGTTCTTTACCCCTGCGCAGCGTCTTGCTCTGTACAGGGGCACAGTGTGTCCTTTCATTGAGTATTGTTCACATGTGTGGGAGGATCCTCTCACACCACACTCCTAGATAAAGTAGAAAGGAAAGCCTTTCGTATCATGAATTCCCGTCCACTCACCAACTCGTTGCAATCTCTCTCTCATTGCCGCAATGTTGCATCTCTTTCGCTATTCTATCGCTACTACAATAATCAGTGTTCCTTGGAGCTTTCCCAGTGTATACCACCTCCTCTACGTAGGGTATGTAGTACCCGCCTTGCAACACAATCCCACCCCTACTCTGTGCAACTGTCCAACCCAAGAGTGAAACGCTATTCTCAGACTTTCTTCTATTCAACTGCTGAGCTCTGGAACTCTCTCCCAGAATCAGTCTTTCCCTCTTCCTATGACTTAAATTGCTTCAAACTCTGTGTGTCCAGGCATTTTAGCTCGAACGTCCCTTGATTTCGGCCCTGTCACTCTTTGAAATCTGGGGGAGGCACTCGCTGCAGGCAGGTATGCCTTTTGTCTCCCTCATTCACATAGAAAAACATATATAATTTAACCTACTCTAATATAGGTTTGGTTAGATTCTTTAGTAAGGTTTGGGTTAAGTTCAGTTAAATACGGAAAACATTAGGTTAGGTTTTAGTTACTTCAGATATGGTTAGATTAGATGTGGGCGAATGGACTCTAAATGAGGGTGTTATCATTTAAGGCAAAATTACTTATGAACGAAGCAACTTGTGGGTGATAAAAAAAAGGGTCCTGTATACATTGGAGTGTTCACTTTCTCGGGGTATCGTGTTATCCAGGGATAGTGTCTAAGGATAGCTACCATGTTCTCTCCCTCTCTATGGATAGCTACCATGTTCTCTCCCTCTCTATGGATAGCTACCATGTTCTCTCCCTCTCTATGGATAGCTACCATGTTCTCTCCCTCTCTATGGATAGCTACCATGTTCTCTCCCTCTCTATGGATAGCTACCATGTTCTCTCCCTCTCTCACACAACAAAATAAATACAATAAAAATAAAATAACACTATTTCTACTTAAGTTTGATAAGTAGCACCTATTATTGCATTGTATACATTATGTGTAATAATTATGTACAATTCATAATTTTTACTGACTGAATATTCTTCGTGATAAATATATCTTCATCTTACAAAACATGAGTTTGTAAACATGAGAGAATGAATGAATGACCCACTTAAGCTTGTCTAGCCATGAATCAGAAAGATGAAGGACTACAACTTGAGCGAATAAAGGAATCCAACCTGTTTTATAACAGTAGATAGCTTAAATGATTATTATCTCATTCTCTACGTTTGATATGTATATATGAAGCCACTCTAAACACGGCAGATGTTCTCCAATACCTAACTAGAGGACTGCAAATGAGTATCATCTAGTAATACTTTTTTTTTTTAGTCAAAGAAATGGTTTCAAAGTTTAGCTCCAAGAAAACTTATTTTTTTGTTTACTGAATAGAAATTTGAAAATCACTGGGAAGACCTGTTATTTATAGATACACATTTGAAAGTTCCGGAGAAGTTCTACTGATGACTGACAGTTTAGGAGTAGGCAAACCATGAAGAGGTATTGAGGCTCTATGGAAACCAACTCCATTATATACAGTAGAAGTGTGAAAGTTTTTAAGGAATTTTCTCCTATATACCTTCAATCTGTTAAAGCAGGTTTAGCGATGTGTGTGTGTGTGTGTGTGTGTGTGTGTGTGTGTGTGTGTGTGTGTGTGTGTGTGTGAAAGAACTGGGATGCATATTGTCGAGGAGAAAGGAAGTTGTGACAGTCTTATAGGTGGGGTAATTAGTGATGGTGGTGTATGGGTATAATAGAATTGTAGTGATAATGAAGAGTCATTATGTAACTGGTGATGGTGTTATGCATAGTACAAGTGGGAAAGGTAATGGTAGTGGTGGTAGTTATGGTAGTTGTAGTGATTGTTGCTCTTGTAATGGAGTTATTTTGAGTAATAGTGGTGTTAGTGGTGGTGGTATAATTATAGTCAACTGTCAAAGTGAAAAGTGGTGGTACCAGGGGTGTGTGATGGAAGAGAGTTATATTGATACTAGTGGTGCAATTCGGGGGTAGAGATAGTAGTGGGGGTGGTGCAATTCGGGGGTAGATATGGTGGGGGGGGTAGGTGCTGTTCGGTGGTAGAGATAGTGGTGGTGGGGATGGCGGTGGTGCTGTTCGGTGGTAGATATGGTGGTGGGGGTGGTGCTGTTCGGTAGTAGATATGGTGGTGGTGGTGGTGGTGGGGGAAAAAGAAAGTGGTAGTTATGGTTGATGATGGAACATGTTGGATGATGATATTGATACTGTTATTGTTGTTGTTGTTGTGGGTGGAGGTGGCGCGGGGGAAGCAGGTAGCGGTGGTAGCTAATCGAGAGCAAACGTAGTGGTTAAGGTAGTGGATGATGGAAGAGAATGAGATGAATACTGGTGTTTCTGTTCTGTGGTAGAGATGGTGGTGGTGGTGGGGGTTGGTGATAGTGGTGGTGGTTGTGGTAGCTAGTCGAGTACAAACATAGTAATAGAGGTAGTAGAAGATATTAAGATATTAAGCATTAGTAAGAGAGATAGGGGTGGAGAGGGAGGAATAGCTCTGCACTCCTTCAAGGTAGAATTTCCAGTGAAAGTTCTTAGCAAAGTGATCACGTTGTTGGTGGTGTTATCAGAGTGGAAAAGGGGTGGGAAGAACGAGGACAGTATATATATACATATATACTGTATATATATATATATATATATATATATATATATATATATATATATATATATATATATATATATATATATATATATATTAGAGAGAGAGAGAGAGAGAGCGTGTGTGTGTGTGTATTTGTGTGTGTGTGTGTGTGTGTTTTCATTCTTGCGCATGTGTGTGTAACTATCTGGACGTTGTGTGTCTATGATATTACATTATAGTGTGAAGAAACGTGTGAGAACCAGCGTGAGGACCAGCGTGAGGCAAGAGAATGTGACAAACCCATTAGCTTTCAAGGGGCTCATGGCACAAGTGTGAAGCTAAGAAATTTCTTATTATAACAGGAATATGATGTAAAGGTAAAAATTAATAACAAATATTCAAACGTGAGTCATGTAAACACACAAACATAATGCATTAATGAAATATGAGAGAAAATCATGACATTATGAACTTGGTTTTAAACATAATCACACACACACACACACACACACACACACACACACACACACACACACACACACACACACACACACACACACACACAAGAACCATTTAAGAACTTTGTCATTATGTTGAAGTTAAAGTTTTCCTTTAATCAATTGGTTGCAGGCAGGAGTTGGAAAGGTGAGCAGAGTTCAAAGGTAGCAGACAGTATGCAAGCAGAGGCGTGACTTAGCAAGGGAAGCAGTGAGGGCAGCATAGACAGAGAGTACGTCCATCAGAGCTCTATATCTTATCAGGACAGGTTCATGTTTGTAACCCGTGTGTGCCGGGAACATATCTTACCTACAGTACAGGGCCAAATGTTTAGCCTAAAACTTGAACAATTATAGTCGGTTTGTTTTCATCTGACGGTTAGCTTAATTCTTTAGCTGCAGAAATCTAGATACTTACGGGACAGATATGAAATAACCTGACTCTGTCATATTAATACAAAGTTTTCCCAATTAACATATTTCGAAACAATGTAATAGCTGAACAACCGAAGTGGGGACATGATAATTTACCGTCAGGTGGGAAAACAATAAATAAACAATAAAATAAAATAAAAATAAATAATATATATAATGTACAGTATGTATGTATTATAAGCACAAACAACCATTCAAGTATCCGTTCTCTATACTTATAAACAGAAAATTCGTGTTTCTCAATGAATTGTGTAAAAGAGAGATTACCACATAAAAAAGTACTCTTCACTTATAAAGCACCACGTAAGTTTCTAAATTTTTCTCATCAAAACGGTGATGCTTTCCTCATTCAAGTTGTTAGGGTCATATAGTATTTATATGTTCAATTAGGTATGTAAATGGTGCAATGCTGTAACAGATTTATTTCTTAAAATTATACAATGGAATCGGTAAGGGTTAAATGGCGTTTTCTTATTAAAAGTTACTTGGCATTGTGGCATCACTTGCTGGCCAACTGTATTTACCTCAAAACCATTGATATGAAAATGTAGACTTTGACATTATAAATTCCTAAAAGTGAAAAGAGTATAGTGGTTCTGTTAAAATTATTAATATTATACTTTATTCAATTGTGCTTGATTATGAAAAGAGAAACAATAGTTTATATAAATTATACACAGAATTATACTTCAGAATATTTTATAACTGCATGTTTGCCTCTTTCCTACTGGTATAATTCACTAAAGATCTGTGCTAGTTATTTAATGGGTTGTTTTGATTTTCACCAAGATCTCAAATGTTAAAGTTGTGTAAAAGAAAACGAAGCTAAACATGACCTCAGATCTTACACAATACAATTAGAATTATTATGTTCCCTACACCAACCGACTTTACTCCTAAACTCAGTTAATGAAATATCAGAATGAAATATCAGAATATGAAGCTATATATTACCTGAAGCTTGGCATTATACAATCAGAACACAAGAGACGGGTGAAATGTGGACAGACAAGCTCCCCCTGTCTGACGATCACGCTGCCATTAACGCCATATATGTAGGAGCCCCCGAGGTAGCAGTTAGGGCCTTAATTACATCAAATTAACTTATCATAACGACGGCAAGGCATCATTAACCCACTGCCCCGTCCTCTCACTCCTTCTCCGAGCTACCATTTGGCTAACCCGACTGTCAATCATGTACAGGTGCGCAAATAAGTCAAGATATAGTTGCCAAATTTGCTGTGTTCATAATTCTCTCCAGTAGAATGCTCCAGATGTTGAGTAAGGTTTGTAAATGTAGTGAAGCATATAAATACCTTCCTCCTAATAATCATATCGTGTCTAGAAATAGATATAATTTATTTGTTATCAATGGGGCATGATAACTGTATAGTCACTTTGTGTCTAA
The DNA here is from genome assembly GCA_032716605.1 of Paralithodes platypus. Classification (NCBI taxonomy): domain Eukaryota; kingdom Metazoa; phylum Arthropoda; class Malacostraca; order Decapoda; family Lithodidae; genus Paralithodes; species Paralithodes platypus. The sequence continues at coordinate 35,075,280 of CM064580.1, forward strand.
CTAGTTTGTGTTATTGTTTGTTTCAGGAAAGATTTTACTGTTAATTTGCAAATAAACCAAGATAATCATACAACTTGCACCTTTTTTAGCATGATAATGACAAACATAAACGATTCTCATGTGAGTGTATGTGTGTGTGTGTGTGTGTGTGTGTGTGTGTGTGTGTGTGTGTGTGTGTGTGTGTGTGTATGAATTCGTCCATGACGGCTTTCCTTACTTTAACGAACTGTCATCAAAGTTATGTGTTAAAACCTTGAGGATATACATTGTTGCACCAAGATTAAAGACAAACATTTGTTTTACTCTGCTGTACCTCTCTTTCTCTCTCTCTTCTAGTGACCCGAACAAGAAATTAGAAACTCGAGCGTGAAACAGAGACCAAGACAAAGAGGATGTGAGTGGAAAGGAAATGTGAGTGTAAGGTGTTAGAGTGGTTGTTGCACTGACCAAACATTATACAAGTCCTTATATGGGTTAATGTCAGATTTATAAGTTGGAAAGGGGAGTCAAGTTGTCGACCAATTCGTAATCTATCAACCCTTTTCCTCGTCTAATTCGTACTGTTTTGCTCATTTGGAAGTCGGAGACCAAATTTGTTTTATATGATAGTGACTTTAGTACAACCAAAATTGACAGGGGTGTGAATGTAAATGTAAATATCTATATGCTAATCATAATGTGTAATAAGTACATAAAGCCATGCTTTAGAATAACATATTGTATTTTAGTTGTCTGTTCAATTACCAAACGTCGCCTGTTTGTTTCACTATGTTGCATGGAAAATCCTTCAAGCTTGTAGTTCCAGATATAACTGGAGGGTTTGGTGAACAGGCGCTTGAAAAGCTAAGAAAATGCTCGTTTCCTTTAAGCCATACAGTACTGGTGACGTCCTTTTCATTATAATCTGATAAATATTTGACGATTTTATTTAGTTTAGGAAGGACCTCTAACCATGAAAAAGCTACAAACCATCTCAATTAATCTCTTTTGCTACCACACATCCTTCCTAAGCTGAATAAAAGCGTCTAATAGTTGCCAGCATATAATGAAAAGGACGTCGCTGGTATTGTACGGGTTAAGGATATGTTATACTGTATTATTCTGTACGCTCATAGAAAACGAGCGTTCTCTTAATTTCTCAACCACCTGTGGCCTAATTTACAATCACGGGCATTGATGCTGATTCATACAATTTCAAAGCCATCTAGCGCTCAGTTTAATCTTCATATTAAATATTTACCTGATAATTGCATTTCGCAAGTCTGTTTAAGCAATCCGAAGGGTCAAAATATATCAGAATTGATGACGGCGACACTACATGCTGTGCTATTTTTTATTTCCATCACATGGATTAGCTTGATTAACGAGATATCACAAGCATCAGTCTGTTGTTGCTTGTTCTTCATAGTACTGCTTTTAGTTATAAGAGGTCAAGAGTGTCTCGGTAGATCTGTTGCTGCTTGCCTTCCTCTGCGATATTTTGAACTATTTTTTTTTTTTTTTTTAGTTGACGGGCTTGAGTATTCAGCAAGTACGAAGTTTTTGTAGTATTATTTTCATAATTATACAAACTTACTAGTAATATGACGCAGAGACAAAGTAGATAAATAATTTTCAATTAATTATCGTAAAATCAGTTGCTATGGGATCCAACCAACAACAGTTTGTGACAAGTACGGTTGCAAGGGGAGAGTTGGCAGACCCAATGGCCAATGGCTCTAATACTTCTGCTAACACTGTAGATCTTTTCTCTGCGTTGGGCTCCTACCATCAAAACCATATCTCTGTTACCTGTCCTCTCCAGTGCGGCCATCCGATCTTTCCAGCCGGCACCGCTTGTGGCATTTTGGCGCTGCAGACTGGGAGGATCTTGGCAGAACTTCTTTTTTTTCCCATGAAATGATTTTTGCTTCCATGGCCGGGGACTCTCGGAGTGTACTGAACAAATTACTGAGGTAATCATCTGGGGCATGGAGGTATTCATTCCATTTTCTTTCTCTCAGTCTAATGTAAAAATATCTTGGTTTACTCACGCTTGTTCTAATGCTGTCCACAATAAGGAGGAAGCAATTAAATGGTACCGTCGCCTTCAAACTTAAGAATCTCGTACTCTTTGTTTCTGCCCGGAATCAAGCCAAATCTGTTCTTCAACTTGTCAAAAATTCTTTCATAAATAACAAATTAATTAAATATATAAACTTTCTAGCTCTAGCTATTCCCAGTCTTTCTGGCATCTATCCAAAAAACCTTTCCAACAATTTTACTTCCTCGCCTTTCCCTCCATTTTTCCACTCCGGCAGCACCACCTCCACTTCTTCCTCTGAACTATTTGCTCAAACTTTCACTAAAAACTTGACCTTGGATGATTCTGGTGTTATTCCTCCCTCTACAGGCTTTTCGCTCTCTTATATGCTTAATGACTAAATCTCCTCTAAGGATGTACTTTCTGCTCTCTTTGAGCTTAATACTAAAAAGGCATACAGACCAGATGGTGTTCCCTTCCTGTTGTACTAAAAAACTGTTCTCTTCCGTGCTGACTCCCTGCCTAGGCAAACTCTTTCGTCTATTTCTTTCCTCTAACATTTTCCCTTTTTGCTAAAAGTTTCTTCTCATTAAACCTGTCGCAAAGAACGGTGACCGTTTTCAGCCCTACAACTATCGTCTAATTTATTTCATATCTTGCAACCCTATAGTTTTTAAAATCTAACCTTAATTCAAAATTTCTTTAGCATAAATCTTTCCATATGTTACTTTCTGATCGCCAGCACGGTTTCCTTAAGGGCCTCTCTACTGGTAATCTCCTTTCTTATCTGATCAACTCATGGTCCTTTTTGGACTTCGGTGAGACTTTTTCTATTGCTCTAGACATTTCCAAAGCCTTCGATAAGAGTCTCCCATAAATTTCTTGTTTTCAAACTACCCTCCATTGGTTTCTATCCCTCTATCTGTGCATTTATCTCCAATTTCCTTCCTAACCATTCCATATTTGCCGTTGTAGTCGACCATCGCTCACTTTCTCAACCTATCAACTCTGGTGTTCCTCAGGATACTGTACTATCTCCAGCTCTATTTTTAATATTTGTTAATGGTCTTCTCAACTGTACCTCTACTCCTACCTCTTTACACACCGACCCACCATATAATTACTTCAAAAATCACATGATGAGGCCATAGCCCACGTATTTTCTAGTCTATCAACTATATCCGATCTGGGACAGAGATAACATAATTGCCTTTAATGCTTCCAAAACCCATCATCTCCATCTATCTACTAATCACAATCTTCCACATGACCATCTCTTACTCTTCAACAAAATACAAATCAATTCTTTGTCTTCTCTCAAAGATTTTAGTGTTTCTTTTTCCTCTGACCTTATTTGGAGAAAAAAATATTACCGCCTTTACTAAAACAGCTTCCCAGAAGTAAGGTGTGCTCAACTGTTTCCGTGGGTTCTTCATCACTGCATAACTTTCAGGTATCGAGTACTGTTCGCATGTGTGGGGAGGATTCACCCAAACCGCACTTCTTGGAAGGGTAGAGTCAAAAGCATTTCGTCTCATCAACTCACTTCCTCTTACTAATTCTCTATAATCTCTCTTTACACGCCACAATGTTGCATCTCTCTCATCCTTCTACCACTATTACAATAATTAGTGTTCTTCAGATTTTTTTTTTTTTCAGTGTATACCTCCTCCCTTAGGGAGAGTAGGTGGCACCCACTTTTCAACACATTTCCATTCCTATTCTGTCAAACTCTCTAGCCCAATAAAGAACTGAATTTCCCAGTTTTTCTTCCATTCAACAAGTTAAGTCTGAAACACTCTCCCTCAATCAATCTTACCTTCAGCTTATGACTTAAACTGTTTCATGCTCTGTATATCAAGACATTTTAACTCTAACATGTCTTGAATTTCTCTCTAAATTATTCTTTATTTATGTTTTTATTTTTGTTATGAGGACACTTGTTACAGGCAGCTTTGCCTTTTGTCTCCTTCATTCACATAGAGATAAAAAAATAACAAGTAGACAAGTAGGGTTGTAATTATAAGACGGGTAGGGTTGCAAGACAAGCAGGGTTGTAAGAGGAGGAGGGTTGTAAGATGAGTAGAGTTGTAAGACGGGTAGGGTTGTAAGAGGAGGAGGGTTGTAAGACGAGTAGGGTTGTAAGACGAGTAGGGTTGTAAGACAAGTAGGGTTGCAGGACGAGTAGGGATGCAGGACGAGTAGGGTTGTAAGACGAGTAGGGTTGTAAGACGAGTAGGGTTGTAAGACGAGTAGGGTTGCAGGACGAGTAGGGTTGCAGGACGAGTAGGGTTGTAGGATAAGTAGGGTTGTAAGAGGAGGAGGGTTGTAAGACGAGTAGGGTTGTAAGACGAGGAGGGTTGTAAGAGGAGGAAAGTTGTAAGACTAGTAGGGTTGTAAGACGAGTATGGTTACAGGACGAGTAGGGTTGTAAGCCGAGTAGGGTTGCAAGATGAGTAGGGTTGTAAGACGAGGAGGGTTGTAAGACAAGTAGGGTTGCAAGATGAGTAGGGTTGTCAGAGGAGGAGGGTTGTAAGACGAGTTGGGTTGTAAGACGAGTTGGGTTGCAGGACGAGTAGGGTTGTAAGACGAGTAGGGTTGCAAGACGAGGAGGGTTGTAAGAGGAGGAGGGTTGTAAGACGAGTAGGGTTGTAAGACGAGTAGGGTAGTAGGACGAGTAGGGTTGTAGGACGAGTAGGGTTGTAGGACGAGTAGGGTTGTAGGACGAGTAGGGTTGTAGGACGAGTGGGGTTGCAGGACAAGTAGGGTTGTAGGACGAGTAGGGTTGTAGGACGAGTAGGGTTGTAGGACGAGTAGGGTTGTAAGATGAGTAGGGTTGTAAGACGAGTAGGGTTGTAGGACGAGTAGGGTTGTAGGACGAGTAGGGTTGTAAGACGAGTAGGGTTGTAAGAGGAGTAGTGTTGTAAGACGAGTAGGGTTGTAAGACGAGTAGGGTTGTAGGACGAGTAGGGTTGTAGGACGAGTAGGGTTGTAGGACGAGTAGGGTTGTAGGACGAGTAGGGTTGTAAGACGAGTAGGGTTGCAGGACGAGTAGGGTTGTAGGACGAGTAGGGTTGTAGGACGAGTAGGGTTGTAGGACGAGTAGGGTTGTAGGACGAGTAGGGTTGTAAGACGAGTAGGGTTGTAAGACGAGTAGGGTTGTAAGACGAGTAGGGTTGTAAGACGAGTAGGGTTGCAAGACGAGTAGGGTTGTAAGAGGAGGAGGGTTGTAAGACGAGTAGGGTTGTAAGACGAGTAGGGTTGTAAGACGAGTAGGGTAGTAGGACGAGTAGGGTTGTAGGACGAGTAGGGTTGTAGGACGAGTAGGGTTGTAGGACGAGTAGGGTTGTAAGACGAGTAGGGTTGCAGGACGAGTAGGGTTGCAGGACGAGTAGGGTTGTAGGACGAGTAGGGTTGTAGGACGAGTAGGGTTGTAGGACGAGTAGGGTGGTAGGACGAGTAGGGTTGTAGGACGAGTAGGGTTGTAAGACGAGTAGGGTTGCAGGACGAGTAGGGTTGCAGGACGAGTAGGGTTGTAGGATGAGTAGGGTTGTAGGACGAGTAGGGTTGTAAGACGAGTAGGGTTGCAAGATGAGTAGGGTTGTAAGACGAGTAGGGTTGTAAGACGAGTAGGGTTGCAGGACGAGTAGGGTTGCAGGACGAGTAGGGTTGTAGGACGAGTAGGGTTGTAGGATGAGTAGGGTTGTAGGACGAGTAGGGTTGTAAGACGAGTAGGGTTGTAAGACGAGTAGGGTTGTAAGACGAGTAGGGTTGTAGGACGAGTAGGGTTGTAAGAGGAGTAGTGTTGTAAGACGAGTAGGGTTGTAAGACGAGTAGGGTTGTAAGACGAGTAGTGTTGTAAGAGGAGGAGGGTTGTAAGACAAGTAGGGTTGTAAGACAAGTAGGGTTGTAAGACGAGTAGGATTGTAAGACGAGTAGGGTTGTAGGATGAGTAGGGTTGTAGGACAAGTAGGGTTGTAGGACGAGTAGGGTTGTAGGACGAGTAGGATTGTAGGACGAGTAGGGTTGCAGGACAAGTAGGGTTGTAGGACGAGTAGGGTTGTAAGATGAGTAGGGTTTTAGGATAAGTAAGGTTGTAGGACGAGTAGGGTTGTAGGACCAGTAAGGGTTGTAGGACGAGTAGGGTTATAAGATGAGTAGGGTTGTAAGACGAGTAGGGTTGTAAGACGAGTAGGGTTGTAAGACGAGTAGGGTTGTAAGACGAGTAGGGTTGTAGGACGAGTAGGGTTGTAAGACGAGTAGGGTTGTAAGACTAGTAGGGTTGTAAGACGAGTAGGGTTGTAGGACGAGTAGAGTTGCAAGACGAGCAGAGTTGTAAGACGAGTAGGGTTGTAAGACGAGTAGGGTTGTAGGACGAGTAGGGTTGTTAGACGAGTAGGGTTGCAGGACGAGTAGGGTTGCAGGACGAGTAGGGTTGTAGGACGAGTAGGGTTGTAGGACGAGTAGGGTTGTAGGACGAGTAGGGTGGTAGGACGAGTAGGGTTGTAGGACGAGTAGGGTTGTAAGACGAGTAGGGTTGCAAGATGAGTAGGGTTGTAAGACGAGTAGGGTTGTAAGACGAGTAGGGTTGCAGGACGAGTAGGGTTGCAGGACGAGTAGGGTTGTAGGACGAGTAGGGTTGTAGGATGAGTAGGGTTGTAGGACGAGTAGGGTTGTAAGACGAGTAGTGTTGTAAGACGAGTAGGGTTGTAAGAAGAGTAGGGTTATAGGACGAGTAGGGTTGTAAGATGAGTAGTGTTGTAAGACGAGTAGGGTTGTAAGACGAGTAGGGTTGTAAGACGAGTAGTGTTGTAAGAGGAGGAGGGTTGTAAGACAAGTAGGGTTGTAAGACAAGTAGGGTTGTAAGACGAGTAGGATTGTAAGACGAGTAGGGTTGTAGGATGAGTAGGGTTGTAGGACAAGTAGGGTTGTAGGACGAGTAGGGTTGTAGGACGAGTAGGATTGTAGGACGAGTAGGGTTGCAGGACAAGTAGGGTTGTAGGACGAGTAGGGTTGTAGGATGAGTAGGGTTGTAGGATGAGTAGGGTTGTAGGACGAGTAGGGTTATAAGATGAGTAGGGTTGTAAGACGAGTAGGGTTGTAGGACGAGTAGGGTTGTAAGATGAGTAGGGTTGTAAGATGAGTAGGGTTGTAAGACGAGTAGGGTTGTAGGACGAGTAGGGTTGCAAGACGAGTAGGGTTGTAAGACGAGTAGGGTTGTATGACAAGTAGGGATGTAGGACGAGTAAGGTTGTAAGACGAGTAGGGTTGCAAGACGAGTAGGGTTGTAAGACGAGTAGGGTTGTAAGACGAGTAGGGTTGTAGGACGAGTAGGGTTGTAGGACGAGTAGGGTTGTAGGACGAGTAGGGTTGTAGGATGAGTAGGGTTGTAGGATAAGTAAGGTTGTAAGACGAGTAGGGTTGTAGGACCAGTAAGGGTTGTAGGACGAGTAGGGTTATAAGATGAGTAGGGTTGTAAGACGAGTAGGGTTGTAAGACGAGTAGGGTTGTAAGACGAGTAGGGTTGTAAGACGAGTAGGGTTGTAGGACGAGTAGGGTTGTAAGACGAGTAGGGTTGTAAGACTAGTAGGGTTGTAAGACGAGTAGGGTTGTAGGACGAGTAGAGTTGCAAGACGAGCAGAGTTGTAAGACGAGTAGGGTTGTAAGACGAGTAAGGTTGTAGGACGAGTAGGGTTGTTACATGAGTAGGGTTGCAGGACGAGTAGGGTTGCAAGACGAGTAGGGTTGTAAGACGAGTTGGGTTGTAAGACGAGTAGGGTTGTAAGACGAGTAGGGTTGTAAGACGAGTAGGGTTGCAAGACGAGTAGGGTTGTAAGACGAGTAGGGTTGTAAGACGAGTAGGGTTGTAAGACGAGTAGGGTTGTAAGTCGAGTAGGGTTGTAAGATGAGTAGGGTTGTAAGATGAGTAGGGTTGTAAGACGAGTAGGGTTGTAAGACGAGTAGGGTTGTATGACGAGTAGGGTTGTAAGACGAGTAGGGTTGTAAGACGAGTAGGGTTGTAAGACGAGTAGGGTTGTAAGACGAGTAGGGTTGTAAGACGAGTAGGGTTGTAAGACGAGTAGGGTTGTAAGACGAGTAGGGTTGTAAGACGAGTAGGGTTGTAGTAGGGTTGTAAGACGAGTAGGGTTGTAGGACGAGTAGGGTTGTAAGAGGAGTAGTGTTGTAAGACGAGTAGGGTTGTAAGACGAGTAGGGTTGTAAGACGAGTAGGGTTGTAAGACGAGTAGGCTTGTAAGACGAGTAGGCTTGTAAGACGAGTAGGGAGGCAAGAGAGGGGTTGACCAGTGAAGGCAGGAAGTGAAACGAGTGATGTGGGGGTCACGACGTGCACACTTACAGTGGATAACTCATTTTATAATACAACCGTCAAAAGAAACACATACAAATAATCGCCTGATAGTCACACACATGTGCACTCAAACATACATACAGACACAAACAAACAGACTGACAAACACATATATCCACCAACACACACACATATAAACAAACAGACACACACACACATATAATCCTCCAACACACACGCATAAACAAACATACAGACAAACTGACACACACACATACATCCCCCAACACACACACACACATAAACACACAGACAGACACACAAACACACATCACACGCCCATACACATGCACATTAAACCAAGTCACAGACAAACATACTGACACAAAACTCATACATACACATATACCGTCACAGTAGCCACTGTACTGGGAGTGCTAGTTCTGGTGTCAGGGGTTCGATCCCACACGCCGTCAAGGGAAATTTCTCTCAACAAATTTCCCTGGCCATGAAGGCTAGGTCTTGACGGACCAGCCTCGCGGGACTCACAGTCTCTTGGATACGTCCTCCTCTCTCGGGTGTATGTCAGCGCTCTCGTTAGCAGCCACCATCAGTCTGTTGGTCCCCTAAGATAAGATGTAGGTTAAGTCTGTGTATTATCAGCCTCAATGGCTACCGACTCGAATTGAACAGAGTATTATTATATGTACACACACAGATAGATAAACTTGAATATCTTTAAACGAGTACACCTGTCCAGGTCCAGGTATATTGACTGCATTGTACCTTGAAATTGGCTGAATCTTTAATGATTTTGTTTTTCTTATATAAAAATGGGACATACAACACGAACATTAGGTAGAAATTAACACATGACGTAACATGATTTTTTTTTTTTTTTTTACAATCAGTTTCGATACAGTATTACGTGGATCATTTTAGATTACAGTTGGTTTGTTTTTAAAATTGAGGGTGCTGGTGAAGTATTATATGCTACTATACAGTCAAGATGTAGAACTGTTTGCCACACTATTGAAACACTGTGAATTTATGCATGCAATGCATACTTCAAACATTACTAACAGTATATTTATATAATGCATTGATACTTATAGTGTTACTTAAGCCGTAATAACACTAAACACCTTTATCCCTCTGAGTACCACCGACCGGTGTAATATTGTATTCTAGCAATATTTAGACGATATTGTGCAGCTTAGGAAGGATCTGTGGTCGTTAAGGTTGGTTGAGATAGTTTGAAGACTCATTATTGCTAGAGGTCCTCCCTAAGCTGAATAAAATCGTCTTAGAGTTGCCAGAATGTGATAAAAAGGACGTCCCTGGTACTGTATGGGTTAAATTCAATTCCTCCGAAGTTACAAAGGTAGATTAAACAATAAACCGAAGTAAAGTCAAGCACTAAATGGTTTTCATCACAATCGTCGCAGAGAGAAAGTGATATTTTTGATGAATTTAATGTTGCTTACATTACAACATACTGTTTTGGAAGAAGACCTATTCGTTATATCTAAATACTAAGTTCACCATACACAATGCTCACAAATAATTTATATGAAGCCACCCCCACCTCCATTACCTCTATATAAAGCCTAATAATAAAACCCGTCCCTCGTCAACAGTAGTGGTGAAGGAGTAATGAGAACAATGTATCTGGTCCAGACAGCCACGCCCTCTGTAGTCTCTGTGGGGTGCAGGGTGAAGCAGGGTGAGACATGGGTATAACTGGGTGAGGCAAGGATGAGGGAGGTGGAGGGGGGGGGGGGGGATAATGGCATGGGTAGGCCAAAGAAGAAAGGCAGAGTAAGGCAAGGTGGGGTAGAGAGAGGCAGGGGTTAGAAAAGTCGAGTTAAAGATAGGCACGATATGGCAGAGTGAAGATAAGTAAGGAAGTAAGGATGAAGCCCTGTTCGACAGGTTAGGGCAGGGCAAATCTTGGGTGAGGTAAGGGTGAGGAAGGGTGATGAAGTAAACGCTGATACAGAGGAGACGGGTTAAGGGAGGATGAGGCGAAGGTGAAGCAGGGCAAGGTAGAGTGGAACATGAGATAGGTGATGTTGGATGATGGAGGATGAGGTGCTAAACAGAATTGAGGCAGGATATGGCAGGATAAAGCAAGGGTAAGGCAGGCTGAGGAACGGAAAAATGGAAGGCAAGACAATTCACGGAGATACGTTGCTAGAAAGAGTGAAGAAAGTCGACCCGAGACAAGGATATGCAAACACAGAGCGAAATATAGAAATACAGTTGGACATAGTAGACACATTTGGAAAAAACCGGCAAACGATTAATGTGGAAATGTGAAGAATGACAAGCAAGGCTGAAACAGTTTAGGGCAAGGCAGGTTAATTTATGGTAGTGTAGGCAAGATAAGCCAGAGGAGACTGAGCAGGGCAAGATAGGGATTAGTAGGATATGAAAAGGAGCACATGTAAATATAAGGTAGAGCAAAGGGTAGGGTAAAACAATACAGAGCAAGGTAGGACAGGCTGAGGTAGGATACAACAAGTTATGGTAGGGTGGAGCATGGTTAGGCATTGTTATAATTCCGTATACTGTATACTGTATACTAAGCAAATGGAAGCACGTACATAAAGGTGATCCATGGCACAGCAACAAAGGTATACACTGTGAGATACAGTAAGACAGGGCGTGGCATGAGGCGAGACAGGTTGACGTACAATAGGCAAGATGGGGCATAGTAAGATAAGGTGACAGAGATGGAACAAGGTGGAACAGCGTGATGTGATGTAGAGGTATCAAGGTGTACGGTCATCTACAGCGAGCTAACCATTTTCACCAGGTGACATATTGTTTGCAGGAATCTAGCTCCCACTAGGCGATGTTATTATCTTTTACAGTCCGAGGGTTAAAAGCAGGGCAAAACTTGTAGTGAAAGACTTAAGGGGGTAGTGCTTGGATTTGTGTCTATATATTTATATATTAATATATTTTGGAATTTCCTCGCTAGACCTCCATCAAGCTTAGAAAAACACCTCCTAGAACTGCTTTCGAGATAAATTTGTACATTTTTCGGTACAAAAATGTCCCGGCCAAAGGCCGATTCCTTCTAAAATTAGAGGCTCGCTATCGCTCGCCAGGAAAAAATTGAAACCTAAAGGGCATGAGAGGTAACAAAAATAAAAGGCGAAAGGTCTCAAAATCGGCAAACTAACGGAACGAACGTCTTAAAACCTCAAAACGAATATGCTAAACATGATGGTGAAGGGGTTCCAGGAAAAGCGAGTACTACCCCCTTATGACGAGGACACAAGATGAGAGAGCTTTTGTTTATATTCTTTGCAGTATCGTGGGGCATATGGTACTCGTTTTATCATTAGACGATGTAATTCAACTTATGAAGGAACATCCGGGAAGTTAAAAGTTAGTCGAGATGGTTTTCCCCTTTTAGATATTTTGTTTTCATGTAATTCCAAAGTAGATTAAACTCGCCTGGTGTTGCCATCATGTTGAAGGGGTTAAGATAAGTCATACCATATCGTTTCCTGTTAATTTTGACAGCATCCGAAAATATGTTTCATAGGAATTAATCGGCAAAAATATAATACCTGCTAATGGAAAAGAGTCTAGAAATGTTGCAAGCCAAAGTACATCAATCGAAAATTGCCACAAATTAAAGCTCCATTTGAGGCACAGCGAAACCGGTTTGCGTGAGTGATAGATAAAGTCGATCTCGAGTACAGCGAGATTGGGTAAGAGCTAGCTGTGGATATACAATTTCCTCGTAAACCGAAAACAATCGGTAGCAGTAAACCAAGTCACTTCTGAGCCTTCGGATGTCAAAAGCTCAGTGCCCCAAGGAACAGTGCTAGCGCCCCTTCTGTTCCTCATACTAATTTGCGACATAGATACCAACACCAGACACAGTACGGTGTCGTCTTTTGCTGATGACACAAAATTAAGCAAGATAGTAAACACACAAGAGGACACGGGCCGACTGCAGGAAGACATGAATGTAGTGTTCCAGTGGACCAGGGAAAACAACATGCAATTCAATGAGGAAAAATTCCAATTAATACGGTACGGAGATAATAATGGTGTTAAAGAAATTACAAATTACTTAACAGAATCTAACCACATAATAGAACGGAAAGACAGTGTGAAAGACCTTGGGGTATTAATGTCTGAAAATATGGGTTTCAAAGTACATAACCAGGTCAAAGTGGCGGCTGCGAAACGTCTAACGGGTTGGATTCTGCGTACTTTTAAAACACGCGGTGAATTGCCTATAATAACGCTCTTCAAATCTCTAGTGCTACCGCGGCTTGAATACTGTAGCGTATTAACATCCCCATACAAAGCAGGTGAAATAAATGACGTAGAGAGTGTACAAAGAAATTTCACTTCGCATATAAGTTCGATAAAACATCTACACTATTGGGAGCGTTTAAGAGCACTGAATCTGTACTCACTGGAACGTAGAAGAGAACGTTACCTAATAATATACACGTGGAAAATCGCAGAGGGTTTAGTACCAAACCTACATACTCCGATAGTCATGAAATTCAGTGATAGGAGAGGCTGGGAATGCGAAATCCCCCGGATGAATAACAGGGGTGCTATGGGCTCTCTGCGAGAGGGCTGGTTATCACACAGAGGCCCACGTCTCTTCAACAAACTCCCACGGCGAGTAAGAGACATGAGGGACATCTCGTTAGACAACTTCAAGAGAGCCCTAGATGTCGAACTGCAAAAAGTGCCAGACGAGCCCATCCTCGCAAGGGAGCGAGCTGTCGCTTCAAACAGTCTACTGCACCAAATCACCACCCATAACGAGGGGCGTCGCGCTCCTTGGTGCCGCTAGAGGAGCGGCGAACACATCCAAAGGTATCCAAAGGTAAGGTAAGGTAAGGGATTAAGGGGACTGTGTGTGTGTTTTTTTTGGGGTGTGTCTATTTATTTATATATTAATGTATTTTTTAGTTTCCTGCATAGACCTCCATCAAACTTAAAAATAAACATCCATTAGATTAATTTGTACATTTTTCATTAGAAAAATGTCACAGCCGAAGGCCGGTTCCTCCACAATTACAGGCTCGCTATCGCTTACCAGGAAATAAAATGACACCTAAAGGGCACGAAAGGTCTTTATATTGACAAATAAATATCACAAATGGGGCGAAAGGTCTTAAAATCGACAAACTAATGGGGATATGCATGAGAAAGAAAGGGACCAGAACAACGGCCCATCTCTTAAGTAGGGTGATAGGTATATGGGAGGGGTTGCCAGAGAATACACTACTTAGTCCTTTCAGTATTATAGGACGCCCTTTCACTTTGTTGTGGCTAACACCAAACGATTTTACACAGGTTTGGAATGCCCTCTAGGAATCAAAGGACAATGTCTTATCTCAATTTACTTTCCGGCTCCCACAATTCCTTCCTATACTGAAGAAAATCATCTAGTGATAGCCTAAATATAAATATAAAACGTGTCTTCATATACTGAAAGGGTTAATATCTGCTACAGCGGACTGAACTCTTGACCAACGTGCGAACAAGAATGTTAAGTGAGAATTACTAAAAGTCTGGTAGCTTGATTCATACAGTAACTTACCCGCAATCACAAAACAAATAATGATACCAAGCATTCTTAATAGACACAAAGGATCGATAAGCATCAACAATTGGAAATTTTATGATTAGGAAATGGGTGCAAGAATTGCTCACAAGGTGATACAAGCATGAAACTTCCCGGAAATGTTCACAAGGACCTACTTTACAATTTCAGAGCAGGAGCCACCGAGATTTCTGTATTGCATAGCAACGGTTGCTAGGCAAAGCATTTTCCTTAGCAACCGGCAGCAACGATGCAGTTTCTGAACTACTATGAAGTGTTATGACTTTGTACTTTTATTTATTTTCCTATATTCACTCCTAAAATGGTTCAAAAGATGTATAAAAGCATATATATCTATATAATAGAGTGAATGTTAGCACACAACCAGGGCACACTGGTGACATCACTGCTGTGTAACTCAGCATGGGGTTCAGTGCCAGCTGATCTAGATATACTAGTACTTTAATAAGTACTAGTATATCTAGATCAGTGTCCCAAATGCTATCTAACAGCCCCAAATCCACTAGCTACTAAACTGTAGTTTGTAGTTGGTAGATGTAGTTAGATAGCCGCGCCTGAATTGACAGGATGTGCCAGCGCGGGAGAGCTGAGCCAAGGGTAACGGGGCTTAAGAATTACCCGGAAGGTGTACAGATCGCACGGGACTTAAATGGCACTGGATGAACGATCGGGCTAGGTGTAGGGAAACTGAACCTAGTTGTATCCCATAAAGGAATGTGTGCAACAGATGTATTTGATAAAGGTGGTAAAAGGATAAACCCTCGGCCTTAATCATATTTTGTTTCCAGTTTCAGCAAGTTTGATATATTTGATCTGCGCACAGTGATAGTCAAGACGTACTGAATATTCACAGAAATGGCCAGTGCCTCATCTTCATCTGTTCAAGCAACTGATTGGACTATCTGTGTTTTTTGTCAACTGGACACCAAAGAGTCTCTCATATCACCAACTGACAGAGGCTATGAAACCATAGTAGACAACATCACACAGTTTAGTAACCTTGACTCAATGCCAATCAAAATCAATCTGGCACGACTTGACCATGGGAATGGTATTCAATTAACATTGAAAGAACAGAATACAAAGTGGCACAAATCTTGTTATCAGAAGTTTTCACATACCAAACTGGAACGCGCAAAACGAAAGCACAAGTCTGAGGAAGATGGGACTGCTTCAAAACGAATTTTCACACGTAGCAATAGCAGTGGTGGTGATACTGCCTCAAGTGGAACAGTTGGCAGCAATTGTCCCAAATGCTTCTTTTGTTCCCAGCAGCAAACAAAGGAGAACCTCCGCGAAGTCTGTACATTTCAACTAGATTTTCGTGTGAGGAAATGCGCACATGATCTACAAGATGAAAATCTTCTTGCAAAATTAAGTGCAGGAGACCTTATTGCCCAGGAGGCAAAGTATCATGCAAACTGCCTTACAAACCTGTACAATAGAGCACGTGCAAAGGTATCACAGGATCAGGATGCCTCAGATGACCAGACATGTAAAGGAATTGCTTTGGCTCAGCTGATTTCCTACATTGAGGAGAAGAGGCAAGATGAGGATGTGAAGGTGTTCTGACTTGCAGATCTTGTGAAGCTCTACACTGACAGGCTAAATCAACTTGGAGTGGATGTTACTGCACGAGTAAACAGTAAGCATCTGAAAGACCGCATTCTCATGCATCTCCCAAGGATGAAAGCTTACAAAGAAGGACGAGATGTGTTCATGGCTTGTGAAGAAGATGTTGGCTCTATTCTCCGAGAAGGATACCAGAAGGATACCGTACTGGCATACGAGTCTAGAGCTGGAACTTCTCTTGTTCACATTTGTGCGATCACTACGTACTGGTGACTTTGATTTGTATGTGGATACATTGAAGAAATTGACACCTTGGTTCTTCAGTCTCAACCACACCCACTACGCACGTTGGATGTCCGTACATGTGCGTGACATGAGCAGTCTATCTCACACTCATCCAGATGTTGCCAAAGAAATTCAGCAAGGCAAGTTTGTTGTGGCAAAATCCCAGAGAAAATTCTCCCTCATTGCTGTCGATCACTGCCATGAACAAAACAATGGAGTAATGAAGGATGAAGGCGGAATCATCGGGCTTACCCAGGATGCAAACTCCCTCTTGAGATGGGCAGTGGCAGGACCAGAACTTGTCAGAGTAATTTCTGAGTTTGAAGCGACCATGGTAGGGAAACAACAAAGTTCTGGGCAAAGAAACCATCATGAACAAACCCAGTCAACCCAGAAGTTGTTTGCTGGACAGGTTCAGGCGGTAGTTAGTGTAATGGAGGACATGGGGAGCCCATTTGAGGAGGAAGGGCAGGACCTTCTCAGACTCCATACAAAGGACATCATGGATGAGCAGTCAGTCGAGTATCTAACCACTCTCGCATCAAAGGGTCAGGAGCAGGATGCAACATTTGTGGAAGAGCGGCTCAGAACAAATACTAAGCCAATCACAGCAACAATTACCAGGAACAAGGTGGTACTGTTCAATGTCCAAGGCAAACGATCAAACAAATCAGGGGACAAAGTCAGTCTCCTCAAAAGTGAATCTTCGCTGTTTGCAAGTCTGTATGTTGCATGTCAGACAAGGAAAGGTGACTTGAACAATTTCTTCAATCATGAAAACCTCCCATTTCCTCCATCTCTGTCTGCCTATGGGCAGCTACGTCCAGGGAAGAAGTCTGATCTCATAGAATGTCTTGAAAAGAAAGTAGGGTCATCAAATGATGTGACACCAGAGACTGAAGTGCGAATCATGGATGGTGCGGCACTTGTTCACTTTCTTAGACCTGAGGGCTGCAAGACATTTGGAGACTATGCTGCCAAGGTCTTTCTTCCATACATAAACAATGCTCAAAGTCAGGCTCTGAGAGTGGATGTTGTCTGGGACCAGTACTTCGATAACAGCCTCAAGTCACAGACAAGAGAACAACGTGTCACTGGTCCTATTCAGCGCAGACGAGTTGGGACGTCTAGCCCAACACCAAAGAACTGGCAGCAGTTCCTTCGCTTGGCCAACAACAAGACAGACCTGTTTACATTCCTGAACAAGGAACTGCTGGAAAATGCATCAGGAGACCAGACTCTCATTGTTACTGATGGTGCCAATGTGCTATGCTTACCTACAGGAGACACCAGCAACATTGCTCCCTGCAACCATGAGGAGGCAGACTCGAGGATCATGGTGCATGTCAGTGATGCTGTTATGCAGGGCTTCCACAAGATCCTTGTTCAAACTGTGGACACTGACATGGTAGTATTGGCAGTGGCAGTCGTACAGCAGCTGGCTCAGAGACAGCAGATAGAACTCTGGATTGCCTTTGGTTGTGGAAAGGACTTTAGGTACATCCCAGCTCATGAAATATGTGCTTCACTTGGCACAGAAAGATCCTTGGCACTGCCTGTGTTCCATGCTTATACAGGTTGTGATACCGTGTCCCATCTGGTCCAGGTGGGAAAGAAGACTGCATGGAAAGTGTGGGAGGCACATGATGAATTTACTGCGACATTCTATGAGCTGCACAATGCACCTGAACAAATTGGTGAAGCGACTGAGGCTTCTCTGGAGTACTTCACCATTCGACTCGATGACAGGACAGCAACTTCTCGTTCCATCAATGAAGTCAGAAAGAATCTGTTCATCCACAAAGGACGTCAGATATCATGTCTACCTCCAACCAAGGCTGCTCTACAGCAACACATGAAGAGAGCAGTACTACAAGGTGGGCACCACTGGGGCTGCACCACGGTGCCAGAACGACAGTTGCCCTCTCCAAGTGAGTGGGGATGGACTTGCCCAGAAAAGTGGAGGCCTCTGTGGTCTAACTTGCCAGAAGCCAGTGCAACCTGCCCAGAACTACTGAAGTGTTCTTGCCGAGGAGGATGCACAGACTGCAAATGTGTTGATGCGCATCTAAAATGCACAGCCTACTGCAAATGCAAAAGTGACTGTGACAACAGTGCCTGAAGCTTTAGGAGTGGCATTTTTATAGCCTGACTTGCCCTAAATTGGATTTTATGCCACATAATTCTTGTATATGATCTCCAAATGCAATGCTACATGTTTTTAGAACAAGGAGTTGAGAAAAAACCATAGCACCTCACAGTTTTCCAGAAACTGCATTGTTGCTGCCGGTTGCTAAGGAAAATGATTTGCCTAGCAACCGTTGCTATGCAACACTGAAATCTCGGTGGCTCCTGCCCTGAAATTGTAAAATAGGTCTTTGTGAACTATTGTGGAAAGTTTTATGCTTGTATCACCTTGTGAGCAATTCTTGTCCTATTTAGTACCGATTGCCCTCACTGTATGGACAATTATACCGAGACACAAATTTGAATGATACTTGGCAAATGTAAGAGCAACACAGCCAAGAATGATGAGCTCGAACAGCAAAATAGGCTTATACAGAATTGTATAAAGCGATAAAGAGGCGCATGGAAAACAATTGGAATGAAGTGAGGCATGGTTGATCAGTATGTCATGGACAAGAGTGATGTATGGGCTCGTATGGTATGGTTGCCTGTCGTGGAAAAGAGTGATGTATGGGCTCGTATGGTATGGTTGCCTGTCGTGGAAAAAACAAATATAAGGCGAGTTGGAATGAGGTACAGTTGGCAATACATGAACTTGGGAAAAACGCCGTGGAAAGCAGGTTGTATTGAATTACTTTAACAGGATAAGGCATCCTATCAAGGAACATAAATCATATTATATTAGTAAGACAATAGGATATATTAGTACAAAACCTCCCCATAGAACTATATATTAACCTGTGAAAGCATTAAATCCTGTCATTAATTCACAGCACTTGTCTCAGGTTCACATTAGAGAACGTAAACGTTGAAACACTTATTATGTGTATAAGTTTTCTTGTAATTTAGTGTTCAGTGTATACAGCGAAATTATTAAGATATAGGGTATGCAGGACGGTAAGGTGCGGCAGTTCGACGATGGATAAATTAAATACATTGAGATTAAATTTGATGGGGATAACAAAGTGAATGTTGGAATATAAGTGAGCACCAATTAGTGGAGGTAGAGCAGGCTAATCATCAATATATAAAGTGCCATAGTGATGTATGGGGCGGTAAGGTGCGGCGGCTGGACGGTGAATGGTGAAAGTGATATATTAAGGTGTTACGGGAAGGACTTGAATGTTTAACATACAACTCCACCCAAATATCTACGCCCGGACAAGTTCACACGTACTCTAAAATGATTCCGAATATGCGAAAATAATAGTAACAGACATAATGATATACAAGAATTGAAAAAAGCAAGAAAAAGGCAGATTACATTATCGTCTGGAGGTAGGTAAAATACATCCCACACAAGTGAATAGGCGGGGCCATGACTACTGAAACACCTATCGGTAGTATAATTATGAAGTGAGTATGAATTATTCAGATCCAGTAATTCGTTTCTCATGGTTCAATTGGGTATTGCATCACTGTTTCAAAATACAATTCCAGAGCATTGAACAAACATTCCTGGCCAACACTGAGCAGTTGTGAACAGGACCATTTATGCATGCACAATTATGATACACTAGTGAACTATATTGATACGGTAACCTGCTCGAGCCACATAAAACAAATTACTCTGATTTTAAAGATGATACACGCTGCCTTCTTTTTATCATTATAAGTAGTTTAAGTATTCATGATCACGAATGTGTTCATACAAACGGTAAAATCTTGTCAAAAAAAAGGGGGGGGGGGAATATATACCTATTACTTAACTACTGGCTTGGTTATCAAATGTTGTAGCCTAAGAAGCTTTCAGATGTTCACAAGCCTTGAAAGATAAGGTTTGTTCCGACCCTTTGCATAACAAGAAGGAAACGAAACAGGAAGAGCTAAAGGGAGAAGGGGAGGAGACAAAGAGAATGATGAGCAACATGAAGATTGAGAAGGAGTAGGACATTATTGTGTGCATGCAAGAGAGGGAATATTGGGAGGCAAAAGTGAAAACCGAAATTATAGTAGATGTGCTATGAGGAGAAAATGGAGGACGAGAGACTGAAGACGGTAACGAAAATATGTGAAGAAAAGAGAGGGAGGAGGAGGATTAGAAGAAGGACACGGAGGAATATAAATTACTTACAAACTGCAACAGACTTCTTGGTCCATACGAGGCAGTTTGTATTTCCTCATTGCTGAACTTACTAACTACTAGGTAGAGTAAAGGATAGTGAACAGAAGGCCCCTTCCCACCCACCACTCCCTCCAGTTTACGCTGGCGTGGAAACATGCAGTATGGAAAAACTGACATGGAATTTCGGATATAATAGGATGAAAGGAGATTAATTAGTAATTTGTGCTAAATCTAAAGATCCTGGAAAGGAACGCCCATAGTTTCGACCATAGGTAAAACAATATACAGAAAGTTTGATTATATTGCAAACTATAATAGTTCTTCAAAGTTATTCTGCAAGAAATAGTGTTAATTGAGGGTTAGTGGCCCATTTTTATCTAAACGGTTCTTGATAGTCTGAACTGTATCACAGTTCACAATGTTCGAAGGTAGTCTGTTCCAAATATTCACAACACAGTTGCTTCAATAGAATGAAAGCGCTTTCCTATAATCTTATAAACATTGTTTTTCGTGAAGTATGATCGGTCGATAGTGAAGTAGTCACTTACATTTAGGTTGCTGAATCCCTTACATGTTTTGAAAACCTCTATTAGATCGCCTCTCAATCAGCGCTTGGTTAGGCTAAACAAATTGAGTTCTTTTAGACGCTCCTCGTATGGTTTGTTTTGAAATCTAGGTATCATTTTTGTGACTCTGTGTTGCACTTTTTCCAGTTTGTTAATATATCCCATGATCGATTTACATCATGAGTTAAACATTTCACTCCAATCAATATTAACACAACACCTAAGTTTGATAAAGTCCACTTTCCGATATTCTGCGACCTTTGATTTGCTCTAATTTTCTTTATATTGTCTAATGTTAATATTTAATGGTACAATCCGACGATCACTAGAACTAAATTCAGGTCCGATTTTAACGCTATTTACCAGACTCTCATTTGTACTTGGCTTGCTATCCGGAATATTGTTTCCCCTCGCTTGGTGTGCTATGTGTCGAACACCGTTTGAAAGTCTAGGTAGATTATGTCAAGCGCCTTAGTCGAGTCATTCAGAGCAAGTAATTTATTATAAAATTCGAGAAGGTTTGCTAGGCACGATTTTCTGGTCCTAAAACCGTGCTGGCTGTTTCTTATTAATTCAAAACAATTCTAGGTAATCATCTATTTTATCTCTCAAAATTGTTTCAAGAATGTTTCCTATTACTGAGGTCAAACATATTGGTGGATAATTACTAGCTTTGGCTTGATCACCCTTTTTGTGAATGGGTGTAATGTTCGCTGATTTCCAACCAATAGGGACGCTTCCTAGCTGTTGTGATCTGTTAAATAAAATGGTCTGGGATTCGTATATTTCTGATTTTACTTGTTTTATATTCTACTATGGAAATTACCAGGCCCGGGACTTTCGTTAATATTTAATGTACTTAATTTACGTAATACTTCACTTGCGCTGCTGGTAGAGTTTTCTACTATTTTTTGTGCTGTTACTGCTTTTCTTGGAGAGAGAGAGAGAGAGAGAGAGAGAGAGAGAGAGAGAGAGAGAGAGAGAGAGAGAGAGAGAGAGAGAGAGAGAGGAGCAATTGGCAAGAGAGCAACATAGCTAAATAATTAATTAAATATAATCAAGGAAGATAGTCTGAAAACTAAAGTGTATTAGTACCTGTAACAGAATATGTGATCAAATATTTCTAAATATATATTGATTAAAAAAAACACACAAAAAAAAACATGTGTGAGGACTAGGCCTACCCCAGGAGCGTCGCCAGGGAGTCAAGGTCCGGTGTTGTATTTTGGCGGTACTACAGTTTCTGGCGTCGGTATTGCTACATTGTTGACGAATTAATGGCGATGTATATAACTTAGAGCGTCTGCGTCACTCACACGATGTCTAGGATATAACTGAAGCCACCTATTTAAACAAAACACTAGATTACTACTTGAGTACTAAGGCTGTACTGTAGCTTCCGGCAACTTTAATACTACACTGTTGAGGATTTAATGGCGACGTTTATAACTTAGAATGACTGTGCCACTCACACGATGTCTAGGGTATGAGACGGAGGGGGAATAAGCAGAAAAGTAGGAGGAGGACGAGGAGTAAAATGAGAAACTGGAAAAGGAGGAAGGGGAGGACGAGAGGTCAGGAGGCATGGAGAGGAATATATTGAAGACAGAGGTTTATTCTAAAGTAATCCTACCTCGGTGAAATTCTAGATGTTATCCCCCCACCCGTCCGGTTCTGGAGGTGAGAGGACCACGCAAATATAGAAATACAGTTATACACGAGATCATGCACATTGGCTGGGTGGGATGGAATGAAACTTGTGCAGAAGAGTAGGTCGCAAAATGGTAAGATTTTGTCGTTCGAATTAACATGGCCAAAGGAATACTAAATTGCTAAACTTAAAATGGTCATAACGTGCAAATAGTGGGCATGATCTCTCTCTCTCTCTCTCTCTCTCTCTCTCTCTCTCTCTCTCTCTCTCTCTCTCTCTCTCTCTCTCTCTCTCTCTCTCTCTCTCTCTCTCTCTCTCTCTCTCAATTTTTGAGAGAATATATTTTCCTTCAACAACTTTAAGGACATAAAAAAAAAAAAAGTGCAACACATATAGCTTCTGATTGGGTAGATGGATTAGCAATGCTATGCCAAATTAAAAGAAAAACTACCTGAAATACGGAAGAAGATATGCAGTAAAATTGCGTGGAACAGAGCAAGACAGGGTACAAAGGAGTACAAAGGAAATCAAGCAACAACAGATCTAGTGACCCTTCTAGGCTGCTTGTCCTCCAAAACACTGAGGATCAAGTGTCCAAACAGTGTTTTAGAGTGGGTAAGGGAACATTGGAAAGGGAACTACTGCCCTGGAACTAATGTCCGTGGCAGGACTAGGAAGTTAGTAGGGGACATATGGGTTAGTAACTGAGGGGAGGATAAAATAAAGTTATTAATTTACAAACACAGTCAGTCGCGGGCTTGATGCGAGATATTTGTCTAGGCGGAATTTAAATGAATCAACGGTGCTGCAGTCTATAACGTCTCGGGGAAGCCCATTCCACAAGTTGACAACTCGATTGAAGAAGAAATTCTTAGATTCGTGTGAGTTAAGATTTACCAATAATTTTGCAACCGTTTCCCAGCGTGTAATTAGATTGGTCGATAGTGAAGTACTTACTACAGTTCATATTGTCGATGCTTTTGATGATTTTGAACACTTGAATTAAGTCACCTCTTAATCTGCGCTGGGTTAAAGGAAATAGATTTAATTATCTAAGACGCTCTTCGTATGGTTTGTTCTTTAGGCTAGGTATCATTTTGGTAACTCTACGTTGAAGTCGTTCTAGCTTGTTTATGTCTTTTTGGTAATAAGGGCACCAGCATTGAACGCAGTATTCCAGAAGAGGGCGGACTAAGGAATTGTAAAGGGTTAGGATAACGTCTTTGGATTTATGCTCAAATGACCTGCCTATAAAGCCAATTATTTTGTTTGCCTTCTTAACAACTTCTGAACATTGTTGACTCGGTTTTAGGTTACTCGATATTGTTACTCCCAGATCGGTTTCTCTGTTTACATTCTTAAGCTGAGTGCCATTCATCGAATAGTTTGCTTTCTCATTTAGGTATCCAATATGTAGTACTTTACATTTATCCGCATTGAAACTCATTTGCCAAATTTGGGCCCAATGTGACAATTTATCTAGATTGTGTTGCATATCGTCAACTTGATCTTTTGAGAGTACGCTATTTGCAATTTTTGTATCGTCAGCAAATTTTGAGATTGTACAGGTGAGACCCTCATCTATGTCGTTGATGTAAATTAGAAAGAGAATTGGTCCTAGTACCGATCCCTGGGGTACCCCGCTACTTACATTGGTCCATTTAGATGCCTTACCGTTTATGACTACTCTTTGCTTTCTGTCGCTGAGCCAATTTTCTATCCATTTCAACACACCGTCTTGTATTCCATGCGCTTTTAGTTTTAGCAGTAAACGTTTGTGGGGACCTTTGTCAAAGGCCTTTTGAAAATCAAGGTATATAATATCTACAGCTTTACTCTCATCGTATATGGTGTACGTCGTACGTCGGAATATGGTGAAGAGAGGTTACGTCCGCACTCTTTTGGCCATATTCTCAAGTCAACTATTTTCAGTGCGCTTTACAATGATATTGGTAGCCATATTGGTAATAAAGGATTATAAATGGCTGAAATACTATAAATATTTGTTTCCTCTGTAAAATCAGACATACCGAAAAAATAGGGAGAAAACTATTGCATTTCCACCTTAATGCCATGCAGGTGAACAAAGGATATTACACGCTTGGATGAGATTAATGGCTGGTCAGCCCGAGTAGGAATAAGCTACACAGGTTAGATAGGGTAGGATATAACATAATTAAAACTGAAAATATATGAAGAAGGTGACTGCTTGCCGATCCTTGTGATTTCCTTTTAGTAAAAAATAAATAAAAAATAAAATAAAATAAATAAAATAAAAACACTGAGGTGGAAGGAAACTGAACCTAACAGATAAATACCCAATCCACAAATCAGTTTTAAGCAATGTTGGCGTTGTGAGGTGAGAGAGATATTCCAGCTATTCTACTTATCTAACTATTGCCATATAACGTAATCCCCGAGAGGGGGTGACTGCGAATGAATCGCCTTCATATTCTTCCATATGCCGAGGCAACTCACTCGATTTCCTAACTTGGAAGTGTTCACGGGGGAGGGTCGCTTAAACCCAACCGCCCATTGGTGTGTATCGTGTGTGGGTAGTATTGTACTGTTGGAATGGCTGTGGATGTGAATGTAGTCTGTAACCAGTGTAATCAACTTGATCCTGCTTCTGAGGTGCTAGTATTCACATGTGCCCATGCAACACTGGTCTACCACACCTCTAATGTCCCCCAATATGGAGTATGGAAAGCCCTTCCCGTAGGTCAATATACCCACAGTGAATAAACCTAGGCGGCTCCGACGGGGGATCGCACAAACTTACAGAAATAAGTAAGGTAAAATAGGCACAGTAAGAGCTAACTATATATGTCAGGTAATAATAAAACTAGATAAGTAAGATAATGTAAAGTTGGCTGTAAACAAACAGCTTATAAAGAGACAGATAAAGAGTATAGTGA
The DNA here is from genome assembly GCA_032716605.1 of Paralithodes platypus. NCBI lineage: Eukaryota > Metazoa > Arthropoda > Malacostraca > Decapoda > Lithodidae > Paralithodes > Paralithodes platypus. Next base: position 35,100,476 of record CM064580.1, read on the forward strand.
ACATTGCAGCTAACGTACGTACGTACATCGGATCAATTATGTGGCCAGCCAGGTTGAGGCAAAGCATGATTAAATCAAGGAAACATCAGGGGAGAGAAGTTCAAAAATCAACATAGAATGAGACAAAATGAGGTTTATAAAAATAGGATGAAAAACAGTTATTATCAAGAGATTGTAGGGTGAGAAAGGAGACTTGAAACAAGGAAACGAACGGTAAAATAGAGTTAGGCAATATGGATGCGAGGCAAGGCAATTTGGGGGATATAGGGTAAGATGAGTAGAGCAATGCAGGGCAGGAAGGGTGGGGTTGGGTTGTGTTTGGGTGGGGTAGGGCACAGTAAGGTGGAGTGGTGTTGGTAGGGTGGGGTAGGTCACAGTAAGGTGGAGTGGTGTTGGTAGAGTGGGGTAGGTCATAGTAAGGTGGAGTGGTGTTGGTAGGGTGGAGTAGGGCACAGTAAGGTGAAGTGGTGTTGGTAGGGTTGGTAGGTCACAGTAAGGTGGAGTGGTGTTGGTAGGGTAGGGTAGGTCACAGTAAGGTGGAGTGGTGTTGGTAGGGTGGGGTAGGTCACAGTAAGGTGGAGTGGTGTTGGTAGGGTGGGGTATGGCACAGTAAGGTGGAGTGGTGTTGGTAGGGTGGGGTAGGTCACAGTAAGGTGGAGTGGTGTTGGTAGGGTGGGGTAGGTCACACTAAGGTGGAGTGGTGTTGGTAGGGTGGAGTAGGGCACAGTAAGGTGAAGTGGTGTTGGTAGGGTGGGGTAGGTCACAGTAAGGTGGAGTGGTGTTGGTAGGGTGGGGTAGGTCACAGTAAGGTGGAGTGGTGTTGGTAGGGTGGGGTAGGTCACAGTAAGGTGGAGTGGTGTTGGTAGGGTGGGGTAGGTCACAGTAAGGTGGAGTGGTGTTGGTAGGGTGGGGTAGGTCACAGTAAGGTGGAGTGGTGTTGGTAGGGTGGGGTAGGTCACAGTAAGGTGGCGTGGTTTGGGTAGGGTGGGGTAGGTCACAGTAAGGTGGAGTGGTGTGGGTAGGGTGAGGTAGGTCACAGTAAGGTGGAGTGGTGTTGGTAGGGTGGGGTAGGGCACAGTAAGGTGGAGGTGTGGGTAGGGTGGGGTAGGTCACAGTAAGGTGGAGTGGTGTGGGTAGGACAGGGCAAGAGAGAGAAAGTAAACCCAAACAAGAACGCGCGAGCAACCCAAGAAGCAAGAAGCTGGGGCGGAAGATCACGACGGAGAAAAACAGGAAAAATCGGTGCTCTTGGGAGTGGAAATGGGGTGTCGACTTAAGAAACTTTTGTAAGCTGGGATTGGACAAGGGCTGAACATTGGTACTGCAGTTTAAAGTAAACCATTTCTACAAAATGGTAATATTTTGTTTTGTGTTCTGGCTAACATTAGACTATATTGTTCAGCTTAAGAATGAAGTGAAGACGAAGAATTATCGTAATTTTTTTCGGCACTACGCTGTCATAATCAAAATAATATAAAGAGGCATCATCGCATTGAAAGGTTAAAGAAGGAAACATATTCATTCTTGCCTAGCCCCTTTGGAAGTAACATTGTGAAAGGAAGAGTCAGCCCCTTGTCGATGTCTAAACATACTGTACAGCCCTTAACATCTTTGCCATTTTAAATAACGTATTTGTATATCTTAAATACAAAATAGACGACTTAAGAAAGCAATGCCGATTGTAAGAACTATGAAAATGAATTTCAGATTATTGTATTACTTTCTATATTACCAAAATTGCATCATGCTATTTTGTTTTTTGTATAAATGTTGTATTTGTTTATCCTTGTATTCTCCCCCCCCCCCCCCTCCGCCCAATTTTGTTTTGTTTTATACATGTAGGCTATAAGGTGAAGAAATGCTATGAGTTAATGCTAAATATAGAGGACACAATAACTTAAAAGGGGAGGTTTTTAGTTTGTTCCCTAGATTTCCGTCAAACTTACGATTACACCCCCTAGACCCCCTTTTAAGATAAATTTTTACATTTTTCGGTAGAAAATTCTACCGAAGAAAATGTGGTAGAGGTCTTACAATTGACAGAAATGGGGCGAAAGTTCGTAAGATCGCCAAACTAATGGGGCGAAAGTCTTAAAATCTCAAAAGCAATGGGGCTAAACATGAGGGAGAAAGGGATCCAGAAAACAATCCCTCCAGTGGAAATCTCCCCTTAACCAAAGACTATCTTAACTAAAATAGTCGTGTAAGCAATGCATACAATTTGAGTATTACAAAACAAGTACAGACAATTAATGTATTATCGTCGATTTATGTAACAGTCCTAATATTTTGTATAGTCAATTTGCATGTATTTGTATTTATTAATGTTTTCTAAGATGAATGTAATATTATTGAAACATTCTATACCATGTTCAAATTAAAACTTAAAATGTTTACCAGTTGTTGTTTACGTCTATGTATAGTGTATGTATAATGCATATATAGTGTATGTATAGTGTACCGTATGTATAGTGTATGTATAATGTATATATAGTGTATGTATGGTGTACCGTATGTATAGTGTATGTATAATGTATATATAGTGTATGTATGGTGTACCGTATGTATAGTGTATGTATAATGTATATATAGTGTATGTATGGTGTACCGTATGTATAGTGCCAACTCAGCTAATGCTTGTTCAACCAATATTGTTATGTTAAGTTAAGTTAAGCCAAAGTAAGACTAGTTAAGGTGGCATTAGTTAAGATGGCACTGTTTTAGGTGAAACTGGTTGATTTGATATGGAACCATAGACATCAAGCTGTTACAACGTGTTAGTCGAAACAATGATAACATAAGGACATAGAGAATGATGAAATATTAGCAAAAACAAATAGGTAAGTTGCAGAACGTGCGCCATGACGTAAACCTGGAACAAGTGAAGTGGCATGATATAATGCTCTCACAGGCTTAACATGCTCATTATACCATGACGCATACCTTCATTTCATTCTGGTTATTATTGGACGATTTTATTAATAATATAAGGGATCTGTGTGAGTCAAAATGGTAAAATCTGTCTTAATTAACCCTCTGACTTCCATATATTCTTCATAATCTGAGTAAAATAATATAATGATAACCAGAAGGTATGTCAAAACGCATCCTAATCCTCAAGGGGTTAGATATAGTGTGAAGGTAGGTGATAAGTCTTTGTATTTTTAATGTTTGACGTCGGCAAGCTTATTAATTTTCTTTGATGATATGCATTAACCTAATGTAATGGTTAAATACAGCTAGCTCTCAATATTGTCTCAGGTTCATGTACACACATATAATATATATATATATATATATATATATATACTGTGTCTATACTTGTCAGAGTGCCAATGAAGTACATGTTGGTGAAGGGCTAGTAAGTGGTAATATAAGATAGCATACTACTCTACGTAATTTGATACATCCATACATTATAATATTATGTGATATGTGAGGAAAAGTGCGAGGAAGAATCGCGTGTATATTAACCCCTTCAGACTCATATGACGCAGAGGTTGCCAGATTAGCAATAAGAAATAGAGTTCTCTCACTCTTATAAATACCTCTCCACAATTAGTTTTCTGCCCACAGCTAACTAAAAGACAACTGCAGAGGTTGAAGTAACTAAACTAAAGGTTTCTAAATACCCCTGATGGTAACAAAAGCTTTAAAGTATCCCCAATAGGCTCAAAATCGCGTCATATGTCGGAGAGATATACAATTAGATAATTTAGTAGACTAAACAAAATACCACAATATATTTATAATCTTCTACAACTGTAAGTACTGTATACATAGAAAGAGCACCGTTTAACTATGTAAGTACTGTATACATAGAAAGAGCACCGTTTAACTATGTAAGTACTGTATACATAGAAAGAGCACCGTTTAACTATGTAAGTACTGTATACATAGAAAGAGCACCGTTTAACTATGCGATATAATATTATGTAATAATTAAGACAAACTATTTCATAGACAATAGTACAAAAATGTAACCAGAATTACAAATATCGACAGAATGTGTGATGAATGTGTAAGAACAGGTCTAAAGTGTAGAACTGTGCCAGTCACAATCAGAAGTTATAAAGCACAGCCAAAACCTAGTCACTTTTCTCCTCAAATTTAGACAACACGAATATGCTCCTTAACATATTCTTAGCAATTCTGATTATATATATATACACAGTATATATATATATATATATACATACAACAATTGTGTATGAGCTTTGTGAAGTTAGTGTCCGTAAATTCGTAAATATGATGACACCAAAATAATGTTATTGTGGGTAGCACAATTTGATTGTATTCAGCATATAACAGATTTGTAGGATTAATGGGATACAATCTCATTAAAGTCTATGACACACCTGATCCTTCCTTCAGTCATAACAATTGTATAATGATATCCAGGAGAGACATCACCGTACCTCGGACTTTAGTCAGAGTTGCAGTGTTGTGTGTCTCTTGGTCGTGACTATACCACACGCTAATATATACAACAGAGAGAGAGAGAGAGAGAGAGAGAGAGAGAGAGAGAGAGAGAGAGAGAGCCGGTTATATATAAAGTTGTTAATGTGTGGATATAATTGTGTAACGTGTGAGGAGAGTGGAGGTGGAATATGACGGAGGTGGAGAGATGTGGTGGAGGTGGTTGAGGAGGAGTGTGGTGGGATGGAGAGCGGAGGTGGAATTTGGAGCGTGGAGGAGGTGGAGTATAGTGGTGGAGGAGTGAGAAGTCTGTGGTGGTGGTGGTGGAGTGTAGCGGTGGTGGTGACGGTGGTGGTGGTAGTAATAGTGGTGGTGGTGGTGGTTGTGGTGGTGGCAGTGGTGGTGACGGTAGTGGCGGTGGTGTGTGGAGTATAGTGGTGGAGTGTGGAGGTGTTATTATATAGGTAGTGAAGGTGGAAGAGCGAGACGAATGGTGGAGTGCATGAAAAGTCTGGAGGTGGAGAAGGCAAGAGCAAGGTACACAGGGAGGGAAGAGTGTGGGAAAACAGGTGGATGTGGAGGTTGAGCTTGTGGAGGAGTGCATGGACAGTTTGAAGATGGAGGGGGTAAGGGAAATATGCACAGGAAGGGCAGAGAGTGGGAAGTAGTGGAGAAGTGTGGTAGAGGTAGTGAGGTAGTGGAGTGTAGGGCTGGTGGAGAGTGGAGGTGGTGGTGTTAGAGAAGGTTGTGAAGGATTGAGGAATATAGTGGAGGAGTGAGAAGTATGGATGTGGTGGGGTGAAGGTGTGGTCGAGTATTAAGGAGGTGTGAGCAAGGACAAAGTACACAAGAAAGGCAGAGAGTGATTGATGGTGAAGATAGTATGGTGGTTGGGCTTATGGAAAGATATATATATGAAGAGTATGAAAGTGGAGGGAGCAAGGACAAGGTACAAACTACACAGGAAGAGCAGAGTTAAGGAGGTGGTGGAATGTGGATGAGTGAAGGTGTGGTGGAGTATGAAGGTGGGGAGGGCAAGGACAAGGTACACAAGATGGGCAGAGAGTGGGAGGTGGTGGCGACAGGATGGCCAGGGCAGGGCAGGGCAGGGCAGGTAGGGTTGGGTCGAGTTGAATTGATCTGCATTATGTTGTGTTGTATTTTGATGTTTATTTGGGGTTGCGTTTGGTTATTTTGTGTTGATGTTTTGTTTATTGTCGTATTGTGGTGTGTTGGGTTCAGTTGAGAAGGGTAGGGTAGTATGTACCCTGTTCATCTTATGCGATCGAGTTATTTAATCCCCTAACAATCGGTTTCCAGATAAACCATTCTATAATAAGAAACCAAGATATTTCTGCTTCATATACAGTATTTATACAATATATATACTGTATATATACAGGCTAGATACCGGTATGCGGTTAGTTTTCATGTGTAACAATATATTCCAGTTTTAACATAAAATCAATATTAATTAACCATTTTAGCAAAATGGTAATTTTCACCATGGTGTAGTCAGGCTTAGTAAGGAGAACATAGGCCAGCACACGCAATAAAACGTAGGATGATAAAACAATTAACAAAATATCAGAAAATATACAAATCAGGTGAATAAGTTAAATAATTTATGAAATATATAACAACAAAATTAGTTAAAAATATATGAACCTGGCTGTAGGAGGACAGGTTCTCAGACAAGAGTGAAGCCGTTATGTGAGATGCATTGACATCACAACATTATATGACTGAGTCAAGTGATAATCACACACGATGAAGAAAAAATAAAACACTAATGAATATTGTGATGGAGGCAGAATTTATAGAATATGCAGTGTACTACGAGGCAAGGATGTAAGATAGAATGCGAAACGAGGAATCAAAGTTTATGTTGCAGGTTAAATATGGTGAAACAAATTACCGAAGGGTGTGAAAGGGTTAGGTACCGCAAATCTATTTAGGTGAAGGTGCAGGTATAGCAGCTTATGGTTGGGTTCGAGGGCATTGAGGGGCAGGGTGCCAAATTGAGTCAATATTGTTTTGGGACTTGATGGAGTTTGAGCAGGAATACAGGAACAGTAAATATAATTGCAATGCTTTGGCCACTTGAATACTTCTAGGATCATAAAGTCAAATATAGAGCAGAATTTTATCGTTTTATATATAATATTAATAACTAAAATGAAGGGACTCTGTTTGGCTAGGGGTGAATAGTCTCTCAGTTGACGTCCTGTTACCCCGACATAGAACAGAGACAGATGGCACAATTAAAATGAACAATAGCGAGTGAGATATCAAGAAATGGCAGACGATTTAATGCGAAACGGGATGAAAAGTATAGGTACTGAAATTGCATTTAAGCTAAGATGCAGATAAGGTAGGGTATGGCAAGGCAAGATTACAGAGGCAGCAGAATGGAACAACGCAAAGAAAGGTGAAGCCAATTATGATAAGGGAATGAGATGAGCTATACTGAAGAAAAAGAGGATGAGGTAAGCTAGAATGAAAGAGCAGAGAGAGGAAAGCTAGACTGAAGTAACATGAGGTGTGGCAAGCAGGAATGAAACAGCATAGAGTAAGACTATGTAGATTGAAGCAATATAGGGTGAAGAAAGCTATAGTGAAGCAAACTAGGGTAAGGCAAGGAAGAATGAAGGAACATTGCATTTGGCAAGCCATCATGATGTAAATAGGGCGAGAGAAGCTAGAATGAAGCAAAATAGGGCGAGAGAAGCTAGAACTCAGCAAAATCGGACAAAGGAAGGAAAATTTAAGTAAAGCAGGGTTTAGTAAGCCACACTGAAGCAAAATAGAGTGAGATGAACAAGAACGAAGCAAAACAAGGCAAGGCAAGCTAGAATGAAGCAAAATATGGCGATGCAACTAGGGTGAGACAAGGTAGCATGAAGTACAATAAGGTGAGGACAGCCACAATGAATGAACGTAGTATGAGTGAAGGTAGTAGGGTGAGGCAAGGCGGGGCAAGGTAGTGAGGTAATAAACAGACACAAGACATGGAGGGTGGGGCGGGCCAACAATATAACACACAACTACTTAAGGGGGTCATAGTTTTTGTTTTATCTTTTTCTCCTTTTCTTTCTTTCCCTGGCTTGTATCCATTCGGCCCCATTCACCCAACTGTTTTAAGACGTTTATCCCCATCCAGGTGTCGATATCTTTCTGGCGAGCGATAGCGAGCCAGCATTGTATGGAAAAATCAGGCTTCGCCGGAGAAATGTTTCTATCAACAAATGCACAAATTTAGCTTGTTGTCAAAACAAATATATATATATATATATATATATATATATGCTGGCTCGCTACCGCTCGCCAGGAAAATATTGACACCTGGATGGGGGTAAACGTTTTAAAACAGCAGGCTGAATGGGGCCAAATGGATAAAAGTCAAAGAGAGAGGGAGAGCAAGAGAAAGAAAGCGAGGTGGGCTCCCTTAACTCTTTCACCAATTCTGTTCTGGCTATTATTACACTATTTTGCTTAGCTTAGGAAGGATCTATAGGGATCAAAGGGTTAAACTATATCAAATAATCTAACTCCCACAAGTCCTTCCAAAACTGGATAACAACGTCTGATTATAGATAGGATATAATGCAGAAGTGAGTCCTCGCATCCTGAAGGGGTTAACAAGATATACACAGCGAGGGGAGCTATAAGGCACACTCACCTTTTCGTAGGACAAGTAATTAAGTAAATAATAGGAGAATTTAAAGCAAAATGACTACCGTACATAACCCACCATTTACCAATCTGGGAGGTGCCAAACAGTGACACTCGCTCTCTATAGGATGGTCAGGAACAATAGGATATACTGAAACAAACGCCAGGGCCACAGACAAATGGAACAGGTTAGGGTGAGACAAACTTAGTGAAGCAAAATAGGTTGGGTTATCGTGGGTGAGGTAGGGTGAGGCAAACTAGGGTGAGGCAAGGTAGGGTGAGTTAGAGTGAAGGTAAATAGGGTGAGGCAGGGTGAAGGTATATAGGGTGAGGCAAGGTGAAGGTATATAGGGTGAGGAAGGTTCAGGCAAGCTAGGGTGAAGCAGGGTAGGGTGACTCAGGGTGAAGGTAAATAGGGTGAGTCAGGGCGGGGCAAGGTAGACATGAAGGGTGGGGCAGGCGACAGTATAACCCACAACCACTTAACACTATGTGCTGGCTAGTGTTCACCATTATTACCATTTTGCTTAATTATGATTGAAGGCTTTAATTGCTTTTTGAATTTGCGATCAATGTGTTTTTAGTTTGCTCCCTAGATTACAAATAAAAGACCTCCCCAGATCCCTAAATATAAAAGAAAGGAAAACGTTCACAAGATCCCTTTCTAGCTAAATGTGTACAGTAAATTTTTCGGTAGACAAATGTCCTGGCCAAAGGCCGTATCCTCTTAAAATGCATGTTCCTATAGCTCGTTCAGGAATAAACGACACCTGAATGAGGCGAAGAGCCTTATAATTGCCAAACAACAGAGGTGAAACGTCTTAAAATCTCGAAAGTAATGGAGTGAAACAGGGAGTGTCTAGAAAGACCCTCCGCGCACCAAATAGGGCACCATGACACCTTCCTTTACTATGGCTATCAGTAGACGATTATCAGCTTGAGAAGGATCAGTCAGAGTCACAAGGTTAACTGAGAGAGCCTGTAACCCTTTCATTTTAGAGGTCCTTCATAATCGCATAATATTAGTCAACAGAAAATATTGGAAAGATTAACGTTGTAACATCGTCAGGAGATATCAAACACACTTAAAAACGTAGGAGTGTGTCAAATAAGTAAGTAATTGGTTAACTTAAGATGGCAATAAGTCACCAACACACTACTAATCTAACAAACAATGAAGGGTATCAGCTACACTCACCCTTTCCTCTGGTCTCATCACCTAACACCTGGGGAAACAGAAATAAGTTAGTTACTGTATAAATGAAATAATTTAATGTCTACAAATTATAAATAAATTACACACAATATTGATTAAAGGAAATAATACTGATAAATTGACAAACAAAAAACGTTAATGAAAAATAGAATAACATTGTAATCATTAAAATAGAGCTGAATGCGCATACATAAGTAAACTATCAATTTAACGAAAATATATTTTTGTTTTTAACTAAATACGTAATCATAAGTACAATCGAGGTTAATAAGTGTTGTCAGATATTTCACAAAGTTTCGGACACTGAGGGATAAGCACTTTTCCAGTAACTATAAAGATACCAATAACACTTTTTGAGCGAAAACCACTGGAATCTATGACAACACTTAATACCCCCGATCGTACCTAAATACAAGTAAGCCTAAACATTAAAACAAATAAAACAATTCAAGAGAAGCAATTTGGCCAATTTGACGCAGGAACAAATCGAGTACCAAATTTCATGTTCAATAATCGAAAAGAAAAACAAAAAACAAACTACATCAGTAGGCCAATGCTAAAACTTTATGAAGGGCGTTGGCAATCCTATATTGAACTAATTGTAAGGAACTGACTGCTAATTTATGAAAGAGAACGTGAAATCAACCAGTTGCCTAAAGCTAACATAACATGTCCACATATTTCGTTCATTAGTGCGAGGTGTGTGTGTATTTGAGTGTGAGTGTGTGTGTGTGTTTGTGTGTGTGTGTGTATGTGTATGTGTATGTGTGTGTATGTGTGTGTGTGCGTTTGCTTATATATTCGGTATGGTAGCGTTTACGAATATAGGGTCGTTTGTCCCACGTCAATAGAAGGAGAAACCCCCACCAATCACCTCGAACCAAGATAGCAAACAATAGAGCAATTAGGCCAGCCACCAGGACCAAACAACTACCCAGCTGTCTACACCCCCCGCCCCCCCCTCCTAAGGGGTGGGTAGAGGAGGTGGGGAGGTGCTGCCGAGCCAAAATTAGAAAGGACAGGTGAAAGGAGGAGTCCGTCGGTTAACCTACGCCTGCCATTTTCTTCACCTTTGTGTCCGTCTTTCTGTCTCGCGCCCTCACATACAGAGACACACACACACACATACAGATACATTTTGTCAGTCATATACAGTATATCTCTCTCTCTTATGGTTTTAATTAAAATTAGTTTGTCACATTGTGTTTACCAGGTATTGTGAAGCCATGTGTTAAACGAAGTTGTCGACTTATGTGACTATTTCACGTGCATGAGATTGGCCGAGTAATTATGCAGTACTGGTTAACAATGCAATGATGTGCATATTATTTGTTTTCTCACATGATAATATGTTACGAATATATTTTCTATAAAATTATGACCAATTCCGTGATAAGTCAATTATGTATCAAGAGACCTAGTCCATGGATTTGTTATGTGATTTTGTGATATTTTCTTTGATGTGTAAAATATATATCAAATCATCAAAGTACACTAGGATACTATAGGCTCTGGCCCACCCATGCAAATTAATATGAGTGGGCTATAGACTATGACATCCGAGTGTACATAAACAATTGGAATCATAAATAATTTACGTAAATGGTTGCCTACTTTATCACCAGACGCACCAACCTACCAATTCTGTACCGGTGACGTCTCTTCAACTTTTTTCTGGCTACAATTCGACGACTTTATTCAATTTAAAAAGGGCCACTAGCAATTAACAGACTTCGGACTATCACACTTAACCATTTTAACAACACAGATCCATATTAAATCGCACAAAATCTTCTACATATACTGTAGCTAGAATAAAACTATGAAGACGTCGCCGGCACAGAAAGGGTTAATGAACCTTAGCGGTGAGCACACAAGGCTTACGAATACCCGAGTGGTGTTGAATCTTGGAACAAGGGCTAGGGAGAATTGACCCTTAATAAAAGACCTAAAGATTATTATTCCAGTTTACAATGAAAAGAAACCAGACTAATTACAGTATATGTAGTCTAGTGTATGGCATAGTTATATTAACCCCTTCAACATGATGGTGCCATTTTACTTTTATGCTGTCCAACATAAGATGAATTCATGACTGCGACAGGGATTTACTGATCTGAATAACATCGTCCAATGATAGCCATGTTGATAATATTAGAGGTACCATTGTACTGAATGGGTTAGAGATATGCAATTAGCTCGAGATGTTCCGGTACCTTCCATCATATACAATTCATATAGATTTTCACTCTTTTAGTTAGTTAAGATAGGACTTCGGAGGCTATCAACCCTTCTGGATTATTAAGCCAGCACACTGTAAGTCAAAATTAGCGTCAGGTCTGGAGCCCCTTCTCGAAAACTTGTCCCTTGGTGACATTTTTGCACAATACATTCCTTTGGTCTATAATTCTACAGTAATAGCATGTAATCCCTTACACAAGTACCCAGGGAAGCAATGTCAAATTGGGTATAGGGTAAATTAAGGGGAGACTAGCCGTTTGTTTGGTCTATTAATTAATGTATTCATATATTTTTTAGTTTCCTCCCTAGACCTCCATCAAGCTTAGAAAAACACCCCCTAGACCCCCCTTCAAGATAAATTTGTAAATTTTTCGGTAGAAAAATGTCCTGGCCGAAGGCCGGTTCCTCTTAAAATTGCAGGCTCGCTATCGCTCGCCAGGAAATAATCGACACCTAAATGGCACGAAAGGTCTTAAAATTGACAACGAAATTGGGCGAAAGGTGTTAAAATCGCCAAACTAATGGGCCGGACGTCTTATAATCTCAAAACTAGTGGGGCTAAACATTAGGGAGAAGGGGGTCCAGAAAAACGGTCTGCCTCCCCTTAATTTGTTGAGCAAATTGCACACTCTAGGACATAAATTGTTAGCCTTTAGAGATTGAAAGCATGTCAAACTGAATCGAGCCTTGTCACTAATTCTTGACCTAGTATATGCTTTTGAGGCTCATTTTATCCGGTAATGGAGGTAGAATGAGCTATAATTTATGCCCCAGAGTGTACCAATAAGCGAACCAAGGACCCTCTAACCTATAACCACCATCACACACACACACACACACACTCACTCACTCTCTCTCTCTCCCCGTGTCCCCTTTTCAATTGACCTTTCCTGTTCGTTTACAATATTCCATTCTCTCCCAATTCAGTGACCCCTCTTTCCCACCTCTTCAGATTTCACATTTTCCAGGATCATCAATATCCCTTAATTTCTCTCCTTTTCAATTCCCCTGTCTTCCCTTGCTCCTCCAGCCAACACAACACAGAGACGAAGGGTGTGGTCGAATTGGAGAGAGAGAGAGAGAGAGAGAGAGAGAGAGAGAGAGAGAGAGAGAGAGAGAGAATAGGAAGAATTAGACACACATAGAGGGGAAATAGAGCAACATTGAGAAAGGAGAAATAGACAACGAAGGAAGGGATGCCGTTAGTCAGAAAAAAATATGGTTACCCGATTTTTATGTGGATAAATTCGAAAACAAAATTACGATAATTATAAAACTAGAGACAGAGTACATTAAATACAAAAATACAAAGCAAAACGAAAATAGAAAATAATCGTTATAACCATATTGAAAATCAACACCAAATTAAAAATACATGTGACCAAAAGAAGAACATTTTGGCCAAGAAAAGATAAATTTGGTTAAGATCAGCGACTCATGGGCCGTACTGAAAGGTGAAACTGGACACAGGGAAAATATATATTGGATACTGACTAGGGTGGTCTGAGAGAAAGGATAACTGGTTAATTAAAGGCTGGTGCTAGTGATGATTATGGTGATGATGGTGTGGGTAGTGGTGATGATTTTGATAGTGGTGATGATGGTGTTAAGGGGGGTCACCGTTTTTTTTTTATCTTTCTCTCATTTTCTCTCTTTCCCTGGCTTGTATTCATTCGGCCCCATTCAGCCAACTGTTTTAAGATGTTTATCCCCATCCAGGTGTCGATTTCCTCCTGGCGAGCGATAGCGAGTCAGCATTGTATGGAGAAATCCGGCTTTGCCGGAGAAATTTTTCTATCGAAAAATTTACAAATATAGCTTGCTGTCAAAACAAATATATATATATATATAATATGCTGGCTCAAAACCGCTCGCCAGGATAATATTGACACCTGTAAATGTCTTAAAATAGTAGGCTGAATGGGGCCGAATGAATACAAGCCAAAGAGAGAGGGAGAGAAAGAGAAAAAAAGAGAGGTGGGCCCCCTTAATTAGAACTATGCTGTACTGTAAGTGATGATGATGATAATGGTAGTGATGATTATGGTGATGATGGTGTTGGTATTGGTGATGATTTTGATAGTGGTGATGATGTTGGTGTTAAATAGAACTATACTGTAAGTGATGGTGATGGTAATGGTGATGATGGTGTTGGTACTGGTTATGATTTTCTTAGTGGTGATCATGTTGGTGTAAATTAGAGCTATGTTGAAAGTGATGATGATGATGATGGTAATGGTGATGATGGTGTTGGTATTGGTGATGATTTTGATAGTGATGATGATGTTGGTGTTATTCATAGCTATGTTGAAAGTGTGGATGATGATGGTAGTGATGATTATTATGATGGTGGTGTTGGTATTAGTGATGATTTTATTTTGATAGTGGTGATGATGATGGTGTTAATTAGAGATATGTTGAAAGTGATGATGATGGTAATGGTGATGATGGTGTTGATATTAGTGATGATTTTGATAGTGGTGATGATGTTGGTGTTACTCATAGCTACGTTTAAAGTGATGATGGTAGTGATGATGATGGTGAAGATGTGAGGATGGATATCTTGTTTAATTAATTGACGGTGATAGTGATGATTATGGTGATGATGGTGGTACTGGTGGTGGTGTTCTTGCGATGGTTACTATTATGATTACGGTAGTGGTGATGATCTTGGTAATGATTATTATTTGTATGGTAACGGGGGTGATAATGATGGCAGTAGTGATGATAATACTGATGATGATGACGATTATATGATGATGCAGAATATCAAGATGGCGTTAAGGGGAGATGGATCGTTTTTCTGGTCCCCTTTCTCCCTCGTGTTAAGCCCCATTTGTTTTGAGATTATATTACGTTCGGCCCATTAGTTTGGCGATTTTAACACCTTTCGTCCTATTTCGTTGTCAATTTTAAGATATTTCTTGTCATTTAGGTGTTGATGTTTTCCTGGCGAGCGATAGCGACCCTGAAATTTTAAGAGGAACCGGTCTTCGGCCGGGAACTTTTTCTACCGAAAAATGTACACATTTATCTTGAAGGGGGATCTAGTGGGTGCTTTTCTAAGCATAAACTAACAAATAAAGGAATACATTAATTGATAGAAAAAAAGAAAACAAAAAAACTATTTATGAGCATAGTTAGCCCTTTTGTACCAGCGACGTCTTATATTCTGGCAAATATTAGACGATTTTATTCAGCTTAGGAAGGATCTCTAGCAATTATAAGGCTTCGAACTATCTCAATCGACCCTTTTAACTACCACAGATCCTTCCTAAGCTGCATAAAATCATTTAAATAAAGCTAGAATAACAAAAAATAACAGATGTCGTTGGTACGGAAAGGGTTAACATATACACGTCCATCAATCATCAAGGTATATGTGGGAATGCTGTACTGGTAAAACCCTGTGATGTTGTGGAAGGATTAACAACCTCCATCCAGTGGTTACACCCTCTTCCTCCTTTTATATCTGCTGTTTTTTGTATATTTGTTATTTGTATTTTTGTTATTTGTATTTTTGTTTACACGCCAATGTTGACCCCTTCAATATCAAAGCCTATTTATGTCATTCAAGGCCTATTTATGTCATTCAAGGCCTATTTATGTCATTCAAGGCCTATTTATGTCATTCAAGGCCTATTTATATCATTCAAGGCCTATTTATGTTATTCAAGGCCTATTTATGTCATTCAAGGCCTATTTATGTTATTCAAGGCCTATTTATGTCATTCAAGGCCTATTTATGTTATTCAAGCCCTATTTATGTCATTCAAGGCCTATTTATGTTATTCAAGGCCTATTTATGTCATTCAAGGCCTATTTATGTCATTCAAGGCCTATTTATGTTATTCAAGGCCTATTTATGTTATTCAAGGCCTATTTATGTTATTCAAAGCCTATTTATGTCATTCAAGGCCTATTTATGTCATTCAAGGCCTATTTATGTCATTCAAGGCCTATTTATGTTATTCTTGTTAACACGACGATTAGTCTGCATACAGTTTAGGAAGAAACTCTAGCAATTACATTATCCCTTCGGCTTCTGCGGAGTCGAATAATAACCAGACTACTGTATATTGAACGAATGCCCCATGGTATACTGAATGGGTTAAAAAAAGTGGTGGTTAAGGGGAGTTGGTTGATTTTGTCTGGCACCCCTTCACCTTCATATTTAGCCCCCTTTTGTGTTCAGGTTTTAAGACATTCGCCACATTAGTTTGGAGATTTTATGACCTTGCACCTCATTTCTTTGTCAATATTCTGGCCATTCAGGTGTCATTTATTTCCTGGCGAGCGATAGCGAGCATCTAATTTAGGAGGACGGGACATTTTTCTACTGAAAAATGTACACATTTATCTAGAAGGGGGATCTTGGGAATGTTTCTGAAAGCTTGATGGAGGTCTTGGGCGGAAACTAAAATAAATTATATATACAGTATAACCAATTCAATCGCCCAATAAATATACCCTTCCCCCCTTAAATCGGGCTTGGAGATAATTACTAAGACTATGAGAGAGACAGGTAGACAGATAGAGAGACAGACACATATATAGAGAGATAAATGGTGCCACGGGGAGGGGGGGGGGGGGGTCTGCAGTGTCATGGGGGTAAGTGGGAGGGTAAGAGGATGGGAGGGGGGAGGGGGTGCCGGGTCAACTGAAGGTTAAGTCATTATGCCTTTATGGTAAGTCACTTCGGGAAATTTATGAGGACGCTTGTAACAGTGGTATATATCATTGTATAGTATATATATATATATATATATATATATATATATATATATATATATAGTATATACTATAATTATATATACCGGTATATACAGTATATACTATATATATATATATATATATATATATATATATATATATATATATATATATATATACCTCTCTCTCTCTCTCTCTCTCCCCGAAACCAAGGATTATTGAGCAATGGTGAGGAAAACATTCAATAATATCACATTTCGAAGTGTTTGTATCCTGACTGTGTCATTAATTTCTGCACTACCCTCTTGTTCAGCCCTCAGCTAACTGAGCTAAAAAATACTAGCAAATGTAATAGCTGGCAAAGCAAGCTATGTTGTTTTCCTGCTATAACAGAAAGTTATGTCCCAGTCAGTCTATGCTTGGGTACTACCAAATATGCACTTTTTTGGTCAGTGTGTGTGTGTGTGTGTGTGTGTGTGTGTGTGTACTTACTTACTGTAGTTGTATTGCGGGAGTGAGCATGCTCGTTATTTCCCGCCTTCTATATGTGTAGGTGTTATATGTATCGTTGGAATGGCTGTGGATGTGTGTGTAGTCTGTATTTTTTAGCCAATTGGCGACATCGGAAACGAAGGCTTAGGGTGGATCTGTATGGTACCATTCTCACTATAGACGGTACCGTCTCGCCCGAAGGCTTAGGTAGCCATCAGCTTAGGTGAACCATATGATACCCATCTCGCCTTGTACCATTTTTGCCAACCCCAGATTGGACGTCACAACGTCGTCCACTTATTCCAGGTACCTATTTACAGCTAGGTGAACTGAGGCTAACACATGAAAGGAGACAAGCCCAATTTGTCTCCGCCCGGCCGGGGATTGAACCCCCGACCCCTCGTGTGTGAGACGAGAGCTCTACCTACTAGGTTACGGGCTGTGCGTGTGTGTGTGTGTGTTCTATTGACGGTTAGCGAGTTTGTGTGTGAGAATGGAAATTAAATATATAGAACTTGTACTTAAGTGAACTATGACTATAACAGTGAGTATGAGCGAGATAGCTGTTAATGTGAAAGGATACTGGTTGTGGGTGAGAGATAGTGGACTATTTAGATCAGAGCTAATGGTCGAGTACAAGTAGGTCTACATGGAAAACAATTAATTTTCAGAATTGGTCATAGAAAGAATAATGCCAACGACTTGACATAAAGAGTAATGGTGTGTTGTAAATCATTATGCACAGTTGGCACTAATGATCTTGGCACATGTACAATGAACAGGCATAATAATAGTTTTAGGGTAAATATAGCAGTTGCCATACGTGCAGATCATTAATTCAAATTAAGACTGCATTAACCCTTGACCAGTTCATATACAGCCAGACCTCATCAGCATTTGTACTAAGTTTACTTGTTCCCAGATACACTTCAACTACCATAACACAATCCGTGGACCTCTTGTGTTATATTTATGCAAGCAAAAATGCTGTGATTGATTTATGTGATTATTTCGCTATACATTGAATGACAGTGGTGGTGTTATGATTAAGCTCTATATATAATTATATTAATAATTGGTTTCTTAGATTGACTTAAACAGTGAAAACAATGTAGTGTATAATCATTTCTATGAGCGACTGTTTTTTTTTTTTTTTTTTTTTTTTTTTTTTTTTATATATATTCCAACTACTCCCTCTCGGGCATAGGCTGAGAGCCTGTACATTCCACCGCTCAACACGGTGAAGCCCGTGAGGTCTTGTTCCAGCCTGGGGAGTGAGACATGTGAAGCATCCATCATGGCTCGAAGCAGCTCCATCTCTGAAGCGGCTGGTTGCTTCGCTCAAGTGCTTCACCGTCTCACCCTCCAGACTCAGACCCTCACTCTCAGAACGCCACCTATTGAGCAGTGAACTCACTAGGCATTTTCCCCCTGTAACATATTTTGAATATGGGAATATTCATACAGTGTTATTTAATCAGGGAACAATGAGGGTATTTTTTTGGCATTTCGGTGGGCTTTGTGGTAATGCACTGATACTAGGTACAGCACAAATTCAATCCCAATAATATCTTCCCATTGACATATCGGGATTTGAACCCGGTCCATTGGATTACCAATCCAGTGGCATGACCACTCCACCACACCTCCCCTGTGAATGGTTGGTATGTTCGGTAAGCCTTTTATTTGCATTCGTCGGGTTTCCTAAATTATTATTTTTGGGGAAAAATCAGTTAGGCTTATAACAGACGTAAACTTACAAAATATTGCTTTTCTATATCTTCTGGTTTGCACATATCAATAATGAATTAGTATTCTGAACTAAGTTTTCCAGAATTTAGTTACACCAATGGTTTTGAGATTATCTTTAAATCAAAATATTAAATACAATGGCAAAAATAGCCCGATAAAGTCCCAGGTACTTTGTAAGATGCATAATTTCGTAAAATAAAGTAAAACATGGGGTTATCACACTGAAAGAGAAAACTACAGATGGCGATGCAACTACCAACCTAGCTATGATTATGATTCTAGACAATCAGCTTAGGAAGGATCAGTAAAATGGTGAAAGAACAATATCAAATATGTCCTCCAATATAATTATTGGATGTTATACAGCTACCCTAGATTTTACTCAGATAAGGAAGGAATTATAGTTGTCAGCAATACGAAAACAGATCGTGCCTACCGATGAGGCTGAAAACATGAGTGTCTGTAAATAATTACTTAGTGTATTTGATAAGTAAGGTTGTAAGGGTGAAGGTTATGACTGGTAGAGGTGAACATGGATAAGTTAGTGAGTGTCCTAGTAAAAGTTTTGATGTGCTCTATCTCACTTATGTTTAGTACAGATTAATACAAGTGTTCAACACATATTGCACGGAACTGGGCCCAGGTTCACTAATTAGGTAAAATAGGACTTCAGAGGCTATCAACCATATTGGATTATTAAGTCAGCACACTATAAGTCAAGAATACCGTCAGGACTGGAGCCTCTCTGCGAGAATTCCAGTCCCTTCCAGGTTCACTAAAGTAGGTAAGGTCACTTATGCTGGGTTCTTTATACACAGAGTTGTTACTTGCATACATTTTACCAAACCCTCGGGACAGTCCAATAACAGATGGCACCAATATAGTTGTATATTCAGTTACAATAAACAATCATAAATCATCGTATTGTATTGTATTTGCACAATCAAATATGAGAGTATATAAGCATATGGCGTATTTTGATAACCATGTGACTCTTAACACTTCCCCCGTGCCGTTTGCTCCACTAATTAGTGAACCATATAGTAGAGGCGTCGTCTGACACATAGTTTCAATCCTTTTATTTTTTGTGATTTTCGAGCCTCAAGGTTATCGTAACTTTTAGGTTAGCTTAGTAAATCCGGGCCCTGTGCTGTAAATTGGTGTGATTGAGTATTGATTCGTTTGGAAATAAGTAAATTGACATGGCTGAATGTTTGTTGGTGTGACTGCTTAAATAAATAACTATATGTGAAACTCTAGCAATTTGGTGTGTATGTGGTGTATGTTAGTGAGAATGTGGAACAATGTGGATTGAATGAGGACAATTGGTGGTGGTATGTTATAATACAATTGTTTCTGATTCAAAGTTGTGTTAACACCCGCTGTAAATATGCATGGGAAGTGGTAATTGGTAGTACTGCAGAAGTAATTAATGTGGATCTCGTATATATTTGGTGTGAATGGGGTACAGTTTGGTGTTGATGGTTTTGATAGACATGGATACAAGATACATGGGGTATATCGGTGTAAATGTCTGTTAATTGGTGAGTGAGGATTGGAGAGGGTGGGGTTAATTAGCGATAGAGAGTCGGTCAGAAAAACATGAACATATTCGCCGAACGATGCTTCCCATTTTAGCTGAGGTTTGTGTGTGTGTGTGAGAGAGAGAGAGAGAGAGAGAGAGAGAGAGAGAGAGAGAGAGAGAGAGAGAGAGAGAGAGAGAGAGAGAGATTATACAGTATATATTTCATCTTTGTTTACAAGATTCGTGATCTTTACATGTATGTGTGTTCTATTTTTACTGAGTTTGTTTTTGAAGATTCAAATACATAATTCTTCTTCTTATTATTATTATTATTATTATTATTATTATTATTATTTTTATTATTATTACTATTATTTATATTTGTTTTACATGATACAAGTATTGAATTATGACAATGCATTTCTGTCTGTTTAATCAACTTTAATATTCAATCATATATATCGAAACCACGATCCTGCTACCTATAAACATAGTGTGTTTAATAATATACACAACACTTCAAATGGCTGTATAATAGTGAGGCAGTTAGGTAGAGAAATTGTGCATTTCGTGATAAAAGTAAAACATTTGGCACACTCATTCAAATAGTCAATATAATCAAAATTATATATTGGACCATCATAGGTTTACTCTACATTGGCTTTGGAAGCCCCCTTGACTATTTGAATGCCTGTGCCGATTTTGATACTTTTATCACAAAATGCACATTTCCCACCACAAATGTTGCCACTAAGCCGCTACACTATAAGCCAAATGTCGAGTTGCAATTTGTGTCTGAGTGAAGTAATGTAAATTACTTTAATGTGATTATATTACAAGGTCATTTGTGTTAATGTTGAGGAATATGGATATATATCTATGTTAGGAAGCTCACATATTATACACGTGAATAAACATAAATATTATTTGCTCTACCTGGGAATCAAATTAACGATCTAAAGCTTAAACAGGCATCTTACCAACCATGCTATGATCTCATAAAACAAGGGATACTTTATAAAACCTTACGACACCATTATTGATTACTGAATTAGATCATACTTCGCATGAGAATACTTGGTAGTGGAGAGGTAGTATGCGGCAAAAGGAAAGTAGGAGGCAGAGGTATCAGGAAGGGAAGCGAGTGGTGGAATGATACGGTGAGAAAGGCAGTTGAGGAGAAGAGACAGTGTTTTGAGAGGGTTTTACAGGATGGTAGTGTTGAGGTATGGGAGAGGTACAAGGAGAAAAGGAGAGAGGCAAAACGGAAAATTAGAGAAGCGAAAAAAGATGCAAACGAAAGGTGGGGTCAAAGGTTGAGTGAGAATTTTGAAGAACGAAAGAAGATGTTCTGGAAGGAGGTAAATAAAGTAAGGAAAGGAGGACAAAAGAGGGAAGAGTCAGTGAAAGATGAAAATGGAGAATTACTAGTGGAACCAGTTGAAGTGAGGAAAAGATATGCCGAGTATTTTTAATCTTTGTTAAATACAAGAGATGGAAGAGAAGCAGTGATTGAAGCAGAGGTGGATGAAGATAGGTTACCCAGGCCACCCAGGTGGCAGTGAATGAATGAAAGGATTGAGGAAAATGAGGTGAAAGAAGCAGTGAAACAAATGAGAGCGGGAAAAGCAGAAGGTTTGGATGGTATTGCTGTGGAGTGTATAAAGAAGGGTGGAGATGTGATAATAGATTGGTTGGTGAGACTTTTCAATGTGTGCTTTGCTGTGTCAATGGTACCAATAGACTGGAAGAGTGCATGTATTGTGCCGTTGTACAAGGGGAAGGGAGATCGGCAGGAGTGTTCAAGTTATAGAGGTATTAGTTTATTGTCAGTGGTTGGAAAGCTGTATGGCAGGGTGTTGATAGAGAGGATAATAAAGTGTACGGAAGTTGCAATAGGAGAAGAACAGTGCGGTTTTAGGAGGGGAAGAGAGGGTGCGTGGATCAGATGTTTGCAGTAAGACAGTTATGCGAGAAGTATTTAGAGAAGCATAAGGAGATATTTTGGGCATTTATGGACTTGGAAAAAGCGTATGATCGTGTGGCCGTGAAGCAATGTGGAAGGTGTTAAGGATTTATGAAATAGGAGGAAATTTGTTAGAAGCAGTTAAGAGTTTTATGAAGGGAGCAGAGCATGTGTGAGAGTAGGAAATGGCGAGTTGAGTGAATGGTTTGAGGTAAAGGTAGGTTTGCGACAGGGTTGTGTAATGTCACCATGGCTGTTTAATATGTTTATGGATGGTGTGGTGAGGGAGGTGAAAAGGAGAACTATGGGAAGAGGATTGGGTTTAGTAGGGAAGAATGGTAGAGATTGGGAGTTGAATCAGTTGCTGTTCGCTGATGACACAGCATTGGTGGCGGATTCTGATGAGAAACTGCAGCGGGTAGTCAAAGAGTTTGGTGTGGTTTGTGGAAGGAGGAAACTGAAGGCGAATGTCAATAAAAGTAAAGTAATGGTGTGTAATAGGGGAGAGCATAGGGTGAATCTAGATGTGAGGCTGGATGGGGAAATATTGGAACAAGTAAGAGTGTTTTAAATATCTAGGAGGAACGATAAGCAGGAGTGGAGGTATGGAAGTGGAGGTAAAACAGAGAGTGTGTGAAGGAAGGAAGGTTTTCGGAGCAATGGGAAGTATGTGGAAGACGAGAAATCTCGGAGTGAAAGTAAAAAGTGCACTGTATCAAGGAATTGCTGTGCCAACAGTGATGTATGGGGCTGAGACATGGGCTCTGAAGAAAAAGGAGAAAAGAGGGCTGGATGTGATGGAGATGAGCTGCTTGAGGAGTATGTGTGGAGTTACTCGTAGAGACAGATTGAGGAATGAAGAGATACGTAGGAGAGTGGGGGCAGCAGGAACATTTGTCAGCCAGAGTGGACAGAAGGGTGCTGAGCTGGTATGGTCATGTTGAACGAATGGGAGATGAAAGGCTTACAAAGAGAATATGTGAGTCAGGTACAAGGGGAGATAGAAGGGCAGGAAGACCCCCATTGAGATGGAGAGATTGTGTAAGAAAGGCTTTGGATGATAGAGGAATGACTATAGATCAGGCAGGGGAAGTGGTGGTGGACAGGAGTGAATGGAGAATGCTTGTGAATAGTTGAGTGAACACGTGGTCATTTGGAGTAAGGGGTCGGGCGCAAGTTGGACTAGATAATAGTCCATCAGGCGCCTGGCCCGGGGAGACGATTAATATGAAGGGTGCGCCTGGAAGTGTGGTGGGAGGGCTTGTGGCTTTGGCTCCGCTGCATGTCTGCCTGCCGAGATCGGAACCTCTCCGGGTGGTCGGGGGCCGGGGTAGTGCTGGAGCGACCTTGGTGACCCTGGTCTCTGGGTCTTCTCCTGGGTGACCTGGATGTGTGTGAGTTTGTGCTTTTTATCTGTGTTTATTTGTTGTTTTATGTTGTTTTGTGTTTTCCCTGTTCTTGCTCTGTCTTGAGTCGGCTACCCCCAAAATGGGGATTGGGCCTGAGCATATAGATAGATAGATAGATAGATGAGAATACTATTCCAACCCATTACGAATTGTAGATCCATGTTCCGGAGCTTTCAAACATATCAATTATTATGTTACCTCCACCAACCGACTTTACTCCTAAACTCAATTAATGAGATCAACAAATACATGTAAATGTAAATGGTAAAAAGTAAATGGTGGGATAGATAAAAATAGTCCTTCATGCTGGAGTTGTCTCAGACTAAAGTCCCGTATTAAAATAAAGAAATAAAAAAAAAACATTGATGAGGGTGCTAGCAACCCTATAGCAAACGAAAATATAATAACTGAGTGATAATTTGTGACAAAGGATTAATTCCCATTCAATTTCAGACATATCGCTATTTGGTGCTGCTTATTTCGTTTATGAAGGTTTCGGGTCTCACGTAGATGAGACCCGCTAGACACAAATCCTCGCCCAATATGAACCCTTGAATAACAAAGCGAACCTCCGAAATATAAATATTAGGTAAAGCTATTATGAGAAGATTCGATTCAGTTTGGGATAGCTTCGAAAATTGAAGATACAAAAATGATGTCCTAAAGTGTACAGTCACGAGCATATATTGTTGTTGATGATTTATATATTAGCCCAATGGTATAAGCATTAATATAGTTACACTAATTCAATTTTCTGTACCTTTAATGGTAAGGTCTGAAGCATCTCGGCTATAATAAAGCATTGCATTGTGTCTTTGCGTTCGATACTGATTCAGATACAGTAGGTGCGTCGCCATTCATGTTCTTGACTAAACAGTATGTAAAGTGTATTGTATGCGGAATGTGTTCAATATAGTGGCACTCATCAATAAAATGGTCATACTATAGTGAGATGAGTGGTCTATGGTGCAGTATCATGTGTCTAGCTACCGAGTCTATGGAGTGATGAGGTATTGATCAGTGTGATGGGCTGTCATATGCAGAATTGCTTACTCCAGTGGTTTGATACAGTATTTTCCTTGGAACGGGCTTGGAAAAATGAAAATGATTCATGGTATCGTATAGTAAAAATATATATTGCGAGAGGAAATGACATGTGGAGTGATATGGTGTGGAATGGATATAATATATAGCAAGATGCAATATAATGCAGAAATGCAATATATCGTATATAACTATATATATATATATATACATTATATACAACTTGAATAACAGTGAACAATATATGCAAAGGAAAATATGGTGTATGACTAAAGAGGGTGTGGTGGGTGGCTGGTCCCCAGAAGAGGGTGTGGAAGGTATATTTGTGCAGGTGAAAGCGACGACCAGAAGTTGCCCATTTTGGAAGGTTCTTGTAAATCGTGGGCTGGCCAGGAAAAACTGCTGAGAGAAATATTTGCAAAAACGTAAGTGTAGGGGAGGACGAGGAGGAAAAATTGGGTGTGCGTAAATTAGGGGAGATTAGTGTTTGGAAAATGTTGCGGATGTGTGGTGAATAATGGGGCTATGAGTGAGTGAGTGAGTGTGCATATTTGTATACAAGCATTGGTGCGTTCATGGGTACAAATATATTTTTAGGTATGTGTGCAAAAATAAATTGAGCCGATAGTTTAATTCACACATATTTCTTAAATGTTTTGACACAAAGTACTTTAAGCTAGATTAGGTTAAGTAGGCTAAGTTAAGTTAGATTAGGTTAAGTAGGCTAGGTTAGGTTAGATTAGGATAAGTACGCTAGGTTAGCTTAGCCTTGATTTGGAGTTTTATTTACGCTTAAAAACGAAGAATGTACTGTTAAGCATGTATACTTTCTGTTTGTACCGATAAACGTGTGTGTGTGTGTGTGTGTGTGTGTGTGTGTGTGTGAAGTCCTATTCATGTAGCGATGGTTTTAGGCGTATGTCCGTATGCAGATTCGTGTATAAAGTAGCAGTACGTATTTAAAGCTGTAAGTATAAAAGTGCATACGCCTGTGAGCGAGAGCCTCTGAGCCAGTGAACCATCTTAAGGGGGTGACCTGCTTTTGTTCTCTCCTTTTTTCTCTTTCTCTGGCTTGTATCCATTCGGTCCCATTCAACCTACTGTTTTAAGACGTTTATCCCCATCCAGGTGTCGATTTTTTTCCTGATGAGCGGTAGCGAGCCAGCATATTTTTAAACATGTTTTTGACAGCAGGCTAAATTTGCACATTTTCCGTTAGAAACATTTCTCCGGCGAAGCCGGATTTCTTCATGCAATGCTTTCTCGCTATCGCTCGCCAAGAAAATATCGACACCTGGATGGGGATAATTGTCTTAAAGCAGTAGGCTGAATGGGGCCGAATGGATACAACCCAGAGAGAGGGAGAAAAGTATAGAAAAAACAGGTCACCCCTCTTAAGTCACGGTGGTGCAATAAAGCTTGATTTATGATGTAGGTCCTTTGTTGACTTGTAAGTTATGTGTGGTAGTAAAGGATTGCTGTTGGCTGGGTTGGCTACGCTGATAGTTTCCAAAGTTGAGAAAGCGTATAGCCCGCGATAGCCAGGTAGTTTGGGTTGGGTTGTGGTGCGGTATTATAGGTTCTTTGGTGGTTATTCACATGGGTAATACATATGATAATTAACATAAACTGATACAATAGATGGACCTACAGTAGATGTGTGTGAATTTGTGTTTTGTCTGCGTTTGTTCGTTGTTTTATGTTGTGTTTTGTGTTTTCCCTGTTCTTGCTCTGTCTTGAGGCGGCCACCCCCAAGAAGAAACAAAATAGTAATACAAAATCATAAAATATAATTAATTACAAAAACAAAAACAAACAAAAAATAGGAAAAGTGGGGATTGGGCCTGAGCATATATATAGCTAGATACAATAGCAACAACACCATCATCTAATACTACTTTTACTATTACTACTACTACAATTACTTCTGTGACTTCGAATAATGATAATGATGATGGTAATAATATTAATTGTGGGTAATTTTTTGGTGGAATCATGGGTACCTAATTAATACAAGTTGCGCTGTACAATAGTTGTGGTAAACTAAGATTGTGTTATCAATGTATATCAATGTTATCGTACAGTATATGGTAAGTAGAATGTATTGTGGTAGTCAACTGAGAATGGTGGAGAAAGTAATTTTTCAGACTTTGATTGCTAGAATGACATCACTATGATGTTCTGTACTTCTGTTATGACGGTATACTGGGTAATATATGGTTGTTCATGGGAAAGGTGTGGTTGTGTTGAGAAAAGGAGAGCTTGTGGTGTTTGTGGAATTGGTGTGACTAATCTATCTTAACTTCTTGGATTCATACAAATTCCCGTGTGTAGAATCGAAATTATCATACCTTGTTATACTAATAGTGCAACTATTGTATATGTAAAGTATTAACAAAGAATTTCAGTCGTAATAGCGGGTCTACATGTTAAATGTCGAAGACAATTATGGCTTAGAATGATGATTTGTATCCATTTTGGTATTGCAGCGTTGATCTGGATCGTAATTATGTGGTCACAAATAAGTAATAGGTAAAATAAATGTAATTCAATATTGTTAAAATAAATGAAGATGTAAAATTCAACTATTATCTAATTAAAAGTAAACTGTATACCGATACATCTATAAACACCACCTTAGAGATGGTAATAATAATAATAAAATAATAATAATAAAATAAAATAATAACAGTAATAATAATAATAATAATAAATACTATGTGTGCCAGACTAACGCTTTCTCTTTGCAGGTGTCATAAACATATTTGGGAGGTAGTCAAGTGGTTTTATGTAGCGGTAAAAGAGGAAAACAATGGCATTGTATCGGCCTAAGAAAAAATATGTGTGTCTGGTAGCATTAAAGTATGGTTGAGTAGAACTCATTCAAACCCTAGCTACAGTAGGTATCACTGTAGCAACATTGTCAAAACTATCAGCCGAGTCAACATGTTACACACTTAAGATGATTATAATAAATCCATTAGTGAACCCTGCGCAATAACATCAGAATTCACTGGGATTTGAACCGCTGATTAAAAAAACAACTACTCCAAAACAATAACTAGACCACTCATCCTGTAATTGTAACCCCTTCTGTTCCGGCGATGTCTTTTTAACTTTATTCTTGCTATTTTTAGACAATTTAGTGCAGTTTAATAAGGATCTGTGGTGGTGAAAAGGGTTAAGTGGGATAGTTCGAGGCCTGTTTATTGCTCTAGGTTCTGCTAAAACTGAATAAAACCGTCTAATAGTAGCCAGAGTAAATTTGAAGGACGGTGCCGGTATAGAAAGGGTTAAGGTCAATGAATGTCAAAGAGCTATACCGTATATACCTTCAGTTGTTATTGATCGTTACTGCATACAATGAATGTCAAAGAGCTATATATACCGTATATACCTTCAGTTGTTATTGATCGTTCCTGCATACAATGAATGTCAAAGAGCTATATATACCGTATATACCTTCAGTTGTTATTGATCGTTCCTGCATACAATGAATGTCAAAGAGCTATATATACCGTATATACCTTCAGTTGTTATTGATCGTTCCTGCATACAATGAATGTCAAAGAGCTATATATACCGTATATACCTTCAGTTGTTATTGATCGTTCCTGCATACAATGAATGTCAAAGAGCTATATATACCGTATATACCTTCAGTTGTTATTGATCGTTCCTGCATACAATGTCAAAGAGCTATATATACCGTATATACCTTCAGTTGTTATTGATCGTTCCTGCATACAATGAATGTCAAAGAGCTATATATACCGTATATACCTTCAGTTGTTATTGATCGTTCCTGCACAATGAATGTCAAAGAGCTATATATACCGTATATACCTTCAGTTGTTATTGATCGTTCCTGCATACAATGAATGTCAAAGAGCTATATATACCGTATATACCTTCAGTTGTTATTGATCGTTCCTGCATACAATGAATGTCAAAGAGCTATATATACCGTATATACCTTCAGTTGTTATTGATCGTTCCTGCATACAATGAATGTCAAAGAGCTATATATACCGTATATACCTTCAGTTGTTATTGATCGTTCCTGCATACAATGAATGTCAAAGAGCTATATATACCGTATATACCTTCAGTTGTTATTGATCGTTCCTGCATACAGTGAATGTCAAAGAGCTATATATACCGTATATACCTTCAGTTGTTATTGATCGTTCCTGCATACAATGAATGTCAAAGAGCTATATATACCGTATATACCTTCAGTGTTATTGATCGTTCCTGCATACAGTGAATGTCAAAGAGCTATATATACCGTATATACCTTCAGTTGTTATTGATCGTTCCTGCATACAATGAATGTCAAAGAGCTATATATACCGTATATACCTTCAGTTGTTATTGATCGTTCCTGCATACAATGAATGTCAAAGAGCTATATATACCGTATATACCTTCAGTTGTTATTGATCGTTCCTGCATACAATGAATGTCAAAGAGCTATATATACCGTATATACCTTCAGTTGTTATTGATCGTTCCTGCATACATGAATGTCAAAGAGCTATATATACCGTATATACCTTCAGTTGTTATTGATCGTTCCTGCATACAATGAATGTCAAAGAGCTATATATACCGTATATACCTTCAGTTGTTATTGATCGTTCCTGCATACAATGAATGTCAAAGAGCTATATATACCGTATATACCTTCAGTTGTTATTGATCGTTCCTGCATACAATGAATGTCAAAGAGCTATATATACCGTATATACCTTCAGTTGTTATTGATCGTTCCTGCATACAGTCAGGATATATTAGGATACAATATTATTACTGCACTTGTTGGGGGTTATTTAACCTTATTTATGAGTGTGATTAGTATCATAAATATATACTTTGCAGCAAAACCTATTGTCAGAACAAAAAATAATAGCTGAATGTAAAGGCGTTAGCTACTTTATGATAGGTATAATTATAAAATTGACATTATCAGGGTTGCTTGATAGCAGTTCCTTCCTGCAACTAGGAAGAACATGGGCAGTGATAAAGAAAACGAGACAAATTATAAAGTCTTTTTTATATGTTGGGAACTAAAATATTATATTTAGCTACGTTCATTTAAGTTTACAAAATTTACAACAAGGAAGCTCAAAGGCTTTAAGCTTCGGGTGAACGGTAAATATGAACACCCTCCTATATGAATTGAATTGAAAGCGTAAATTCAATATTGATAATCATATAAAGCATATATATATATATATATATATATATATATATATATATATATATATATATATATTCAATATGGCTTTTGTAACTGAACATAATAAAATTAATAATTAAATAAATTAAGGGCGCGGAAGTCTGCCCACTAAGGATTATAGATTTGCATACATTATAGTATTATAGCTGTGATGGGGGGAAAGAGGGGGGGGGGGAATGGAGGAAGAGGATGTGGTGAAGAAGAGAGTTAAAGAAAGTCAAATATAGGAGTGCAAGGAAGTACTGAATATCACCTCGTTAAATGTAGAGATGAGGTCAGGTCGAAACGAGAGGGGGTAGAGGTATAGATGGATAGATAGAGAGATAGTTACATGGATGCATAGATAGATGAATAGATAGATAGAATGATTGATAGAAAAATATATAGACAGATGTAGTGCACTGATTTACATGAGAAAATGTGTGAATTGAGGATAAACAGCAGATGAATGCATTCACGGATGTGGTCAACTAGAAAACTCCACCATAGCTATGTATATACTAAGATAACGGTATATATACAGCAATAATACACTGAGGGAGAGAGAGAGAGAGAGAGAGAGAGAGAGAGAGAGAGAGAGAGAATAATAAAGGTCAGCATAGAGTGTGGGAAGAGGAACATTAAGCATATATAGCTAGTGAATAATAATGAAGCTACGAGGGTGTAAAGTAAATGAAAACAACATATTATAAGCAATATTGTACAGTACAGAGCAGTAGTGTATTATGTATTAGTTGCTCAAAAATAACTACAACACATAAGGAAATAAATATTCGTTAAATATGATAAATGTATTTAATATAGTAAGCTGAGTAGATATATTGAGGAATAACTGAAGGTGTAATATGCTAAAAACAAAAATGATAATATATTGAACTTTTCGTAATACTAAGAAGCCTTATAAAAAAAATCCAATCGCAATTCCTGTTATTTTATTAGGATAAATTCCAGAATAACGGAAAACTTCTATGAATACCCTATCTTCTAATATACATTCGTAGGGTCACATATGCAGTTGAATGATTCATAATTGAACAAAATACAATATATTGTATACATGCGACTCGCATAATACTCTTGAACAGGCATTACATTGAATTACATGAACATTCTACACAGCTTTATTCAATATTACTGCACTACGCATATTTGCAAGGTATTGACAGGAAACATAGCTCGAATACAAATTAAATATAGGATACAGTACGGAATTGTCTTTAACTTGCAATTCCTAGGTCTTCATGACACAGTAGGAAATTTGGCATTGTTTCAATATGTAACTTTGAAAATTTGCAATGGAAAATTATATAAGCGTAAATAATTATATATATATATATATATATATATACAGTATATACACACACACACACACACTCAGACTGACATTCCCGGTCATATCAACCTATAAGCAACACAGAGAAGGTAATCCTAATCCATGACATTAAAAAACCCAACCCAATGACA
Organism: Paralithodes platypus; assembly: GCA_032716605.1. NCBI lineage: Eukaryota > Metazoa > Arthropoda > Malacostraca > Decapoda > Lithodidae > Paralithodes > Paralithodes platypus. The sequence continues at coordinate 35,131,637 of CM064580.1, forward strand.
TCGATAATCCAAACCCATAGGACGTTAAGGGAAGTCACCGGCTAGTTTTATCTTTCTCTCATTTTCTCTCTTCCCCTGGCTTGTATCCATTCGGCCCCATTCAGCCAACTGTTTTTTAAGACGTTTATCCCCATCCAGGTGTCGATTTCTTCCTGGCGAGTGATAGCGAGCCAGTATTGTTTGGAGAAATCCGGCTTCGCCGGAGACATTTTTCTATCGAAAAATGTACAAATTTAGCTTGCTGTCAAAACAAAAATATATGTATGCTGGCTCGCTACTGCTCGCCAGGAAAATATTGACACCAGGATGGGGGTAAACGTCTGAAAACAGTAGACTGAATGGGGCCGAATGTATACAAGCCAAAGAAAGAGGGAGAGAAAGAGAAAACAAGCGAGGTGGGCTCCCTTAAAAAATGAATTATCGAACATAAATTTTTGAAAGGAATGTCGCAAAGAGGATCAAAACTCGTGATTCTGACGGGTATAAATGTTGGGAGGAGAATCAGGTTTGGTTTCTAATCCTAAAGCTGAATGAGATAGGTGAGATAGGATAATAGGATCTAAAGGAAGGTGGCGGCGGTCTGGGGGGAGAGAGAGAGAGAGAGAGAGAGAGAGAGAGAGAGAGAGAGAGAGAGAGAGAGAGAGAGAGAGAGAGAGAGAGAGAGAGAGAGAGAGAGAGAAAGAGAGAAGAAGAATAAGTTAATTGTATAGAATAAATCGAAGAATAGGAGGACGAAGAAGCGGTAGTGTAAGATGAGTAAGAAGAGGGGAAGAAGAGGGGAGAAAGAGAAAGACGAATTAGACGATTAGGAGTAGATGCAAGAGAACGAAAGAGGATGATAACAAAGAAGAATACGATGAATGGAACGTGGGCGAGGATGAGGCTATGATAAATGAGAGGTGAGACTAAATATAAGAAGCGTGTTGTAAATAGGGAGGAGGCTACGATAAAAGAGAGGTGAGACTAAATATAAGAAGCGTGTTGTAAATAGGGAGGAGGCTACGATAAAAGAGAGGTGAGACTAAATATAAGAAGAGTGTTGTAAATAGGGAGGAGGCTATGATAAATGAGAGGCGAGACTAAATATAAGAAGAGTGTTGTAAATAGGGAGGAGGCTACGATAAAAGAGAGGTGAGACTAAATATAAGAAGAGTGTTGTAAATAGGGAGGAGGCTACGATAAAAGAGAGGTGAGACTAAATATAAGAAGCGTGTTGTAAATAGGGAGGAGGCTACGATAAAAGAGAGGTGAGACTAAATATAAGAAGAGTGTTGTAAATAGGGAGGAGGCTATGATAAATGAGAGGCGAGACTAAATATAAGAAGCGTGTTGTAAATAGGGAGGAGGCTACGATAAAAGAGAGGCGAGACTAAATATAAGAAGAGTGTTGTAAATAGGGAGGAGGCTATGATAAAAGAGAGGTGAGACTAAATATAAGAAGCGTGTTGTAAATAGGGAGGAGGCTACGATAAAAGAGAGGTGAGACTAAATATAAGAAGAGTTGTAAATAGGGATGAGGCTATGATAAATGAGAGGCGAGACTAAATATAAGAAGAGTGTTGTAAATAGGGAGGAGGCTACGATAAAAGAGAGGTGAGACTAAATCGAAGAAGGGTGATGCAAATAGGGAGGAGGCGTTGGTGAAAAAAATAAGATAAAAAAAAATAAACAGAAGGACAAAGAATAACAATAACATCATCAACAACACAATACAAATAAGTAAAGGAAAACATAATACAAACAAATTGCAATACGATGGTGAAGAAGAAAAAAACAATCAACAACAACAATATCAACAACAACAACAACAATACACATCAATAAAGGAGACTAATAATACTAAACCAATATGATGGTGATGATGAACAATAAGAAGACTTCGCAAATAAATGAAGAACATAACACAAGAAACAAGCAAGGGAAGCAAAGTCAAGAGAAAGGAGAAATTAAATGTTGGTATATACTGTATAAGGAAGATTAGCGGCGAGAATGATATCATTGGAAAGCATTGGAAAGTGTTGAGTGAAGATAAAACCGCTAGTGAACGAAGATTAGAAGAATAGGATAATGGTGATGATGATGATGATGATGATAATTATGATGATAATATTGGTGTTTGTGATGCTGACTATAATGAAGGGGATAAATAAGGGGAAGATAATGGAGATGATGATGACAATAATGGTGATGGTGAACATTTTGGATGTTGGGATTAGCATTCAATCAATCAATTAGCTTTACTTCATAACATAGGGCGGGTGCCCAACCCCGAAAGGGGTTGAAATAGGGGAGCTATCCCCCCGCCAAAGGCGGCTTTCTAGGGCCTTTCCTAGCTGATGCTGAGAGGATTGGGTTCTAGTCATGTGGTGATGGGCTGGTCTATCAGAGTGAGAACTGAGCGATCTCTGCCATACCCATAGCTTACTCTGACTGTTCCTTTTACTTATATATTTTCTAGATCTCAAGTGACGGCGTCTCATCCGTGGATTGACCTCCCAATCTACCAAGATTGGAAGCCAAAGCGTCACATTTTTCCTTTGCCCCTCAACTTTCTCTTCATAATTGCTGAGGGGCACAGGGCCCTGGGTGGGACTTTGGTTTCCCGGGCGTTTCCGCACCCTCCTCAGCTCCCCGCCATGGAGTGGCTTCGGTCACCCAGGCTTTATTGTGGTCGGCAGGGAGGGTTCTGTGGGAGCGCTCGGTTATGGCCTTGGTCTTGCTCGGGGCCTTGGGGCTGTTCGGCCAGGCAGCTTGGGGAACAACAACAACAACAACAACAACAACAACAACAACTTCATAACATATATACAAGTGGTATACATATTACATATCGGCAGTTATACACAAACTTAAAAATCACAACTCTAAATCATTATTACAAAAGTAAAATCCTTATAAATTTAATAAGACCAAAAGTTTGGTACAGGCATTAACATACTATTTAATAAAAGAACAGCAACTTCAGGATGATACCATAGGCTACAACTGATGCTACAATACAGTACATTAAGTAAAATCAGATACATTCTTCAGTAAAAAAAAAAAAAAAAAAACATATCTACCAGTAAGTATTTTATATATACTGTATATATAATAATTAAACAGATTATATATTATGTAAACATAGATTATGATGATAACAGTACCGATATTATTAATCAAAATTATGATGACAAAAAAGATGATGTCCATAGCTATAAGGGTTTACATTTACGTAGTGGGACCCGCAGAGGGCCGCTCTCGGGTGGCATGATATGCGGGGGTTGTCCATGGGGATTCGTGGTAGGGGATAGGATCAGGGGATAGGATTCGGGATGTAGTGATTGGTGATCCTAGTTCTAAAGGAATCAAGAGTGGGACTATTAGCTGCATGAAATGGGAGGCGATTCCACTCTTGGATGCTGCGGGGAAAAAATGATTGTCTAAATATGTCCGTGCTTGCCTGATAGGTGTGGTATTTTAGGTTGTGGCTGCGTCTCGTAAATCGTATACCTGTAGGATGTAAATATATATTTTTTTCTATGTCTAAGTTGTTAAGGATTTTATATAACACATGTAGGTGAGAATTATAATGACAACAGCAGTAATGACGAAGATTAATATAATAGGATGATGATAACAATGGTGATAATTATGATAATACATTGAATTTACCCTACCCATGTGAAAGACAAAAAAGATAGCGATGCCTGACGGGTCTCGGCCTGGTAAATTATAAAACAAATATGCAGAAAAGATAATATAATTTTCTTAAGGAAGAGAGAGAGAGAGAGAGAGAGAGAGAGAGAGAGAGAGAGAGAGAGAGAGAGAGAGAGAGAGAGAGAGAGAGAGAGAGAGAGAGAGAGAGAGAGAGGAGAGAGAGGAGAGAGAGAGAGAGAGAGAGAGAGAGAGAGAGAGAGAGAGAGAGAGAGAGAGAGAGAGAGAGAGAGAGAAAAGCCTTAATTAAGTAGAGACCAATATTGTACCGCGTATAAGAAAGATGAACGATGAGGAAGATATTATTGGAAGCCAGTGGAAAGTACTGGAGAAAAAAAAAATGAATACCGGTCCGTGGATGATGAAGATATGTAGCATTATGTGAAAGGGAGGGAATATACAGGATGATGGTGGTGATGATGATGATATTGTTGTTGCTGATGATAATGGTGTTAATACTGATATTGGTAATGGTAACGATGATGAAGATGTTGTTGTTGTTGATTGTGTTCTGTTTGTTTCTGATTTTCTTGTGTTTGCATTTTGGTTGTTAATTATAATAATAATGATAATGTTGTTTTTGTTGATGGTGGTAAAGCTGATGTTGACCATGATGAAAATGAAATTCACAATGCCTTAAATACTTGAGTGAAGACATTGTACCCACGGAAAAGTAATTTCCGTCATTTGGGTATAATTTCTCCGTTGATCATGATGATGTATTTGTTGTTGTTGTTGATCATAATACATATGATGACGACGATGATATTGGTGTTGCTAATGTTGCTAATGGTACTGAGGTAGTTGATGAAGATGAACATGCTGATGATGTTTTTGTTGTGGTTGTTTTAGCTCCTGTTGTTGTTTTTGTTGTTGATTACGATAATGATGTTGGAGGTGCGGTGCTACTATTGTTGTTATTTTGTTTTCATAAAGGAATGAAGAAAGGAAAAATTAAGTCAAGAAACTTGTTTTGTGTCTTCCTCTTCGCTTCAGCTCTAAATCGGTTTTTTTTTTTTTTTTTTTTTTTTAGTTGCAACAAAAGAATAACCTTCGGGTATTCTTTTGTTGCAACTAAAAAAAAAAAAAAAAAAAAAAAAATATTTAGGGCTGAATCGAAGAGGAAGACACAAAACAAGTGAAGGAGGAAGGAGGGTAGAAAGTAGACCCCATAAACCTGAACCCAAGAACAATCACCACCCTAAGATCAAATGTAGACCGGGCTTACGACACTACACATCACCCACGCAAGCACAGAAATGGGGAATAATTAACAGCAGTGAATATATTCATACTAATGTTGAGTCTGGCGAAGGAATGGTATATAGCAAGTACGATTAAGGGGGGTGACCTGCCTTTCTGTCTCCTTTTCTCTCTTTCTCTAGCTTGTATCCATTCGGCCCCATTCAGCCTACTGTTTTAAGACGTTTACTCCCATCTAGGTGTCAATTTCTTACTGGTGAGCGGTAGCGAGCCAGCATATTTTTAATTTTTGTTAGACAGCAGGCTAAATTTGTACATTTTTCGATAGAAAAATGTCTCCGGCGAAGCCGGATTTCTTCATATAATGCTGGCTCGCTATCGCTCGCCAGGAAGAAATCGACACCTAGATTTTTTTTTTTTTTGTCTATGTGATTGAGGGAGGCAAAAGGCATAACTGCCTATAGCGAGTGCCTCCCCCATAGTTGAAAGAGTGCCAGGGCCAAAATCAAGGGACGTTCGAGCCAAAATGCCTGGACACACGGAGTTTGAAGCAATTTAAGTCATAGGAAGAGGGAAAGACTGATTCTGGGAGAGAGTTCCAGAGCTCAGCTGTTGAGTAGAAGAAAGTTTGAGAGTAACGTTTCACTCTTGGGTTGGAGAGTTGCACAGAGTAGGGGTGGGATTGAGTTGCAAGACGGGTACCACGTGCCCTACGTAAAGGAGGTGGTATGCACTGGGATAGCTCTGAGGAACACTGATTATTATAGTAGCGATAGAATAGCGAGAGAGATGCAACATTGCGGCGGAGAGAGAGAGATTGCAGAGAGTTGGTGAGTGGACGGGAGTTAATGATACGAAAGGCCTTCCTTTCAACTTTGTCTAGGAGAGCGGTGTGAGAGGAACCTTCCCACACATGTGAACAATACTCAATACAAGGGCGCACTATGCCCCTGTACAGAGCAAGAAGCTGTGCAGGGGAAAAGAACCCCCTAAGGCGGTTGAGCACACCCAGCTTCTGGGAGGCTGCCTTAGCAAGACTGGTAATATGGTCCTTCCAAATGAGAGCAGAAGAAAAAGAGACACCAAGAATATTGAGAGAAGATGAAGGGTTGATTTTTGTATTGTTGAAGAATAAGGGATAGTCCGCTGGGAGATCCTGACGGGTAGATAGATGGAGAAATTGGGTTTTGGAAGCATTAAAGTTAACAAGGTTTTCTCTGCCCCAATTGGAAATAGTATTTAGATCAGAATTTAAGAGTTCTATGGCTTCATTACGTTTGTCGTTGAGGGATTGCTGGCTGGGGCGTTCTGAAAAACTAATGGAGTAGTGTAAGGTTGAGTCGTCTGCGTATGAATGGATGGGAATTAAGGTACAGTTAAGGAGATAATTTATAAAAATTAGAAAGAGAATAGGAGATAGGACAGAGCCCTGAGGAACACCGGAGTTTATAGGGTGAGGAAGTGATCAATGGCCGTCCACAACCGCGGCTATGGAACGGCCAGAAAGGAAATTAGAGACAAAGGCACAGATGGAGGGATAGAAACCGAAGGAGGGTAGTTTAAAAATTAAAGATTTATGCCAGACTCTATCGAAGGCTTTCGATATGTCTAGTGCAATAGAAAAAGTCTCACCGAAGTCCCGAAAGGAGGATGACCAAGAGTTAGTAAGATATGAAAGAAGATCACCAGTAGAGAGACCCTTAAGGAAGCCATACTGGCGATCTGAGAGCAGATTATGAGAAGAGAAATGCTTAAGAAATTTGGAAGCAAGAATAGTTTTAAAAAAAACTTTAAAAAGACAAGAGATAAGAGCAATTGGACGATAGTTGGAGGGTTGAGAGCGGTCACCCTTCTTTGGGACAGGTTGAATGTGAGCAAACTTCCAGCATGAAGGGAAGACGTTAGAGGATAGACAGAGACGAAAGAGTTTGCCTAGGCAGGGAGTCAGCACGGAAGCACAGTTTTTGAGAACAACAGGAGGAACACCGTCCGGACCGTACGCCTTATTAGTGTTAAGCCCAGAGAGGGTAGAAAGTACATCTTTAGAAGAGATTAGGATATTAGGCATAAGTAAGAGAGAGGAGGGCGGAGAGGGAGGAATAGCACCGGAATCATCCAAGGTGGAGTTTCTAGCAAAAGTTTGAGCGAAGAGTTTAGCTTTGTCAGAGGAAGAAGTGATGGTTGTGCCATCAGAGTGGGAAAGGGGATAAACGTCTTAAAATAGTTGGCTGAATGGGGCCGAATGGATATAAGCCAGAGAAAGAGAGAAAAGGACAAAAATAACAAAAAGCAGGTCACCCCCCTTAAGGCACATTTTCACTAGCGCTTTTTCCAGGTACTTTTTCATTGGTAACCTATCGGGAATATATATTGTAATGTATAAGCCACTACTTTTAAGGTAAAGTATCGCTCGTGCCAAAAATCGAACACTAAAACAAGTATAACTAAAAAACTATTAAATCACCGTTGACGAAAATAATGGTCGGAAAATGGACAAGGCTTACGAGACTACTCATGCCCCACACAAATACAGTAATGGTGAATAATTAACGTTAGGGAATGCATTGACTCTATAGGAGGTACGAAAATATTATATAACAATTACGTCTTAATGCGGATTTACACGAGTACATTTTACAGCAACTTTTGATTGACAACATTATTGGCAGACTATTCTATTAGAACTATTTCACACTGGTATCAGCGAATACATTGAAGGTATATTACTCTTGTAATAGTAGAATTCAAAAGCTGCTACACCACCGTTGACGTACACGAGTTGTCAGAAAGAGCTCCCTTGTGAATTTGCCTTTAGATGTGGACCAGCCCAACTCAGTTTAGGCCTTCCTACTTGCAGACAGGGTAAACCTCTGGTTCATTTAATCTTCTGTAAATTTCAACCGTTTTCTCTTAGAATTCTTGTTAGGCAATACATATAGGGTATCCCCTGTTTTTATTATTGGCAAAAACATGAACAGTAAACTAAGGTAATACTACATTACCGTGTTTACGTTTATATAGTCAGCTCAGCTGAAAGGAATCAGGATTGTCGACTATGGTTGATATCCCCCAATAGCAGTTTCAAAGAGCCCGCCTGATTGGTAAAGCGAAATGAGGTGATATTTTGACTTAGCACCTTAAAGGACAGAATATGGCGCTCTAAAAATTGCCAGTGTGTGACAATCGGCGAGAAATATGACGCCATATGCTGACCTTAGTGGAAGGCGTCACAAGACCGCTAAGGCATAGATATTGCCTTAACTTTCGAAGCGTTCTGTGTATCCGGCCCCAGACTTACGACACTCTTCATGCCCAACACAAACACACTAATGATGAATAATTACCACCTGGGAATATATAGCCAGGAAATTAAAAGAAGGCAAGTGAATTTTATATTGAACAATTGCATAGTCGAGGCAATTAATGATGATTATAAATTATCAGCATAGCATAGTCAGTAGAGCGTCGGTTGCTGATCAAAAGTCTTTGGTGTTGTATGTGGGAGGAGAAAGCTGAGGGTAAATGTCAATAAAAGTAAAGGGATGGTGTGTAATAGAGGTGCTTGTAGGATAAATCTAAATGTACGGTTGGATGAGGAATTACTGGAACAAGTGGAGTGTTACAAATATTCCACAGGTGTGGAAATGGAGGTAAGACAGAGAGTATATGAAGGAAGGAAAGTGTTCGGAGCAAGGGGAAGTATGCGGAAGATGAGAAATATTGGACTGAAAGCTAAAAGTGCAACGTATCAAGGGATATTTGTACCAACAGTGATGTATGGGGCTGAGACATGGGCTCTGAAGGCACAAGAGAGAAAAAAAGTTGGATGTGATGGAGATGAACTGCTTGAGGAGTATGTGTAGAGTGATGTGTAGAGACAGATTGAGGAATGAAGAGTTATGCAGGAGAGTGGACGGCAGAAACCTTTGTCGGCCAGAGTGGACAGAAGGGGGCTGTGCTGGTATGGGCATGTTAAGCTAATAGGATATGAAAGGCTTACAAAGAGAGTATATGAGTCAGATTCAAGGGGAGATAGAGGGATAGGAAGACCTCCGTTGAGATGGAGAGATGATGTAATAAAAGCATTGGAAAATAGAGGGATGACTGTAGAACAGGTAAGATAAGTGGTAATGAATAGGAATGCATGGAGATTTTTTTTTTTTTTTTTTTTCCTTCTATGTGAATGAGGGAGGCAAAAGGCATAACTGCCTGCAACGAGTGCCTCCCCCAGATTTCATAGAGTGACAGGGCCGAAATCAAGGGACGGTCGAGCTAAAATGCCTGGACACACGGAGTTTGAAGCAATTTAAGTCATAGGAAGAGGGAAAGACTGATTCTGGGAGAGAGTTCCAGAGCTCAGCAGTTGAATAGAAGAAAGTCTGAGAATAGCGTTTCACTCTTGGGTTGGAGAGTTGCACAGGGTAGGGGTGGGATTGTGTTGCAAGGCGTGTACTACGTACCCTACATAGAGGAGGTGGTATACACTGGGAAAGCTCCGAGGAACACTGATTATTGTAGTAGCGATAGAATAGTGAGAGAGATGCAACATTGCGGCGAAGAGAGAGAGATTGGAGAGAGTTGGTGAGTGGACAGGAGTTAATGATACGAAAGGCTTTCCTTTCTACTTTATCTAGGAGTGCGGTATGAGAGGATCCTCCCCACACATGTGAACAATACTCAATAGATGAATGTAGATGTGAATAGATGAGTGATAACGCGGTCATTGTGAGAGGGGGTCGGGCTCCAGTTGGACTAGATAATAGTCCATCAGGCGCCTGGCCCGGGGAGCCGGTGTATATGAATGGTCATGCCTGGATGTGAGGTGGGCGGGCATTGTGGTGTGCTCCATTGCGTGTCTGCCTGCTGAGACCGGAATCTCTCCTTGAGGTCTGGGGCCGGGGGAGTGCTGGAGGCCCTTAGTAATCCATGGTCTCTGGGTTTTCTCCCGGGCGGCCTAGATGTATGCGAGTTTGTATTTTGTGTTGTGTTTTTCCTGTTCGGGCTCTGTCTCAAGTCGGCCACCCTCAGCTATGGGGTATGTGCCTAAATATATACATACATACATACAGTACATACATTAATATGCAATGACTGTAATATGTGTCAGCTATAGACATTACGTCATGTAGCTTATTATTGATGGAGAGGGAGGGCGGTGAACTTCGGGATATGATCTTTTAAAAGACCCAGGTCGTCCACACTACTAAATTTGTTTAGTCCACACTACTAAACACACTAGTGTTTAGTCCACACTACTAAACAAATTAAGTGTCAGGCGGAAATTTCGGGCATCAGGCATACCTTGGTAGGAAGAATTATTATAATTATAATTATAATTATAATTATTATTATTATTATTTTTGTTTTTGTTTTTTTGTTTTTAAAGTTGATCACGACTACCATGTGGCTGCACTCAAGAAAGTTACCCCCCCAAAAAAAAACTCACAAATATGGCAGAAAACAAATAAGGTCTAACATAATAGCTAATATGAATTACCAAACCGGATTTATAATACGTGCAAACATTATAAATGCCACTATAATCACAAGCATGTTGAATATAAGTGGGTAACCAGGACCAGCGTCTGCCTAACAGTTACCTTCACATAAGTATTTTTATTGTTGGTATAATAATAATAAGAACATTATAATTGTTTTATTATTATCAGTAGTAGTAGCAGCATTATTTACAATGGTACAGTCATATTACAGTTATGTATATGTCTGTAATAAGAAATACTATCTATAAATAAATCATGTAATAAAGATAATATTAACCCCTTCAGTACCGGCGACGTCTTTTAATGTATATTATTGTTATATTTATACAATTTGTGAAGTTTAAAAAGGATTTGTGGTAGTAAAAATGGTTCAGTGATACAATGAGCAGCCTGTTAATTGCTGGTGGCCCATATAAACTGAAGACAATAGTTTAACAGCAGCCAGAGATAAGTTAAAATGAGGGCACCGGTACATCTGTGGTAATATAATTAAATTGATTGCAATATAATCATAACTAAGTTAAATATAAGTGGCCAACCAGTACCAGCACCTTCACTCTCCCTAACATTAACCTTTGCACCAAGATTCACTTAGGAAGGTCAGTGTGGTGGTGACCTTTTACTGTGACTCCCATCCCTCCCATGGAGGGATGGGAGGGAGGGAGGTAAGACGTGAGGGAGACATAGTGGAGGGTCGAGGAGGGAGGGTGGGAAGAATAGAGAGAGGGGAGGAAGGGGGAGAGAGCAATGGAAGAGGCAGGAAAAGAGGAGGGAGGGATGGAGAAAAACCAGATGAGGGGGAGAGGGAGGGATAGACGGAGGGACGAAGGAACGGAAGGAAGGTTGAAGGGAGGAGTGGAGGGAGGGAAGGAAGGAGGCATGTGAGGAGGAAAGGAAAGAGATAAGAAGAGAAGGAGAAGGAAAGGTGACACAGTCTGGTGGGGAGGAGAGGGTGGGGGGAGAAACAGAAGTTGTACAAGTTGAAAGTAGTCCTCAGGTTACTATTACATACTTATATAGCCGACACGTCTTAATTTCTGCTGCCCCGCAATTAATGTTAGTGGGTCGATGTTTTTTTAGTCAGACAGGATGCCTGCATGCAGGAATAGATATAGTTTTCCAGTGGACCAAGGCAAATTACATGCAGTTTAACAAGAAAATAAAGTTTCAATTAAAACGATACGGAGCGAATAGCATTATCAAAGAAAGTCCCTCATACAAAACAACATCTAGTCACATAATAAAAAGCGTAACATACTACATATGGGGTTCAAAGAGCATAACCAAGTCAAACATGTGGGTGCGAAACGATTAACAAGTGGAATTCTATGAACGTTTAGAACACGTGGTGAATTGCTAATGATAACACTTCAAAATCATGGTGCTCCGTGGTTAGAATACTGCAGTGTTCTAACATCCCCATAAAAAGTGGCTTATACAAAGGAACGAAAAAGTGTATGAAGAAAATTTTGGAGCGCCTGAAAACACTGAAAATGTACTTATTGGAACTTAACAGAGAAAGATGTAATTTACGGAGACAGTTGTGGTTGGTTTAGTACATAAGTGTGCATGTTAAGCTCAAAGGCCGAAAACCACCACCACTTCTCAAGGGACAAAGGTACGCACTGTGGCCGCAATATTTCAATAACCAACCTGGGTTAGTGGAAAACAAAACTTCACACCCCAGCGCGGAACGAAAGAAAGCCCGACCCTTCGGTAGGAAATAAAGACCCTATCCACTCGATTAGCCGGCTGGCTGGTGACAGTTACAGTCTACATATACTAATATGTAGACTGTGGTGTCAGTAACTTGATAATATCAAGGTACTGTATTACTACTTTTAAGCTCCTCGGTGGTCTAGTGGTTTAGGTGCTGGAGTGCTGCACTACTGGCCTGGGTTCGAACCCTGGCTGGGGCATGACACCAAATATTAATATACTGTTCTATATATACATATACAGTATACGAGCGAGAGAGAGAGAGAGAGAGAGAGAGAGTGTGAGAGAGAGAGAGATGAAAGAAAGAACCCATGGGCCGCTATTACCGAATTGTCTCTAGGTCAAATGCGATATCTGTTCTCACCGTGATGCGCGTAACTGGGCTGATGGCTGATGTCTTCCCTTATGTGCTAAAGGTCAGGTCAGGTCAGGTCAGGTTGGCCATATATCTCGTCTTGGGTATTTTGGAATTATGTCAGCCTTGCTCCATCTTCTCTGATCGTGGGAAGAATTGGCAGAGGAGGGTCTTTCGACATCGATTGATTTTTTGGTGGAATCAGATTGGAGGTACTATGTGGAAAGCTGTCACTCAGTAAGACATTTCTACCAGAGTGTTTACTGGAAGAAAGTGAATGTATACACAAAGTAAATGGTCATGGTAGTGGTGATGGCTCTGGTGATGATGATGATGGTGATAATGTTATTGATACTGATGATGATGCGGACAAATCTCAATGTGATATATATGTATGTATGTATGTATGTATGTATGTATGTATGTATGTATGTATGCATGTATGTATGTATGTATGTATGTATTCAAGCACATACCCCATACCTGGGGGTGGTCGAATCGAGACAGAGCCCGAACAGTGACATCACAACGCAACATGGCATGAACAAATTATACTAAAAATGCAAATAAAATTCCACCTGCTTGATGGACACACACTTTCCAACACGAGTACCTTAGCAATCACTGGCATCCACATCTTCATCTTAGCGAAAATTCAACTATATACAATATTCTCTAATCAGTAAACGAACCCTTTTTCGGAACTAGAAGTGTTATCACTTGTTTTAAAATGTAATATTTTTTGCAAAGCCGTATATTTTTCTCAACTAATTTATGTATCGGCTCTAACATTTACTCTACAAAAATAGAAGAACCAGAAACCATACAATGGAATTTTGATCAACATTCCAAGGAATTTATTTTGTAGTGAGGTCCACTCAAAAGGCAAAGTAGACAAAGCTATTGTAGGAGAGAGAGAGAGAGAGAGAGAGAGAGAGAGAGAGAGAGAGAGAGAGAGAGAGAGAGAGAGAGAGAGAGAGGAGAGAGAGAGAGTGATAATGCTATGGAATCCATGGGAGAGTTAACCTCCATATTGATAGGACCAGTCCACTACCAAAGGATCCGAACAGTTTCGGATCCATGCCATATGTCTCTGTAGGCCTAATTTAGTTTGTATTATTCATCATATATACTTTGTATATTGGACAATGTACTGCATAACATTGGAGAGTAATATGTCTGTAACATTAATGAATTTAGAAATGAGTGATATTTTGATGACTTCGATTTATATATTTCGACTCACTGGCTGGAAACTGATTACTATTGGGTGTTTTTGAAAAAGCAGCAGACGATGTTTGTCGGTCCCCCATTAATTAACACATACATATATAATTGACACTAGATTGTTGATAAAGCTTGAAAAGAAAACAATGACACACCTTCTGTTCTAACATATGACGTGATGTACAATATTATGATACATAGAACATGATGTAGCAAATAATCAAGCAATGACAGCTTTGTCCGCACCCATTGTTGACCCAGGTGACGTCATCTGGGGCTTTATCCTATATGTCACTGATTCCCTCACATACAATACTGTATTTCAAACTATTTCAGCATTGTCTTATTTTAGATAGTTCATAGTCAGTTGGATGTTATTTGTTTATTCGCTAATGATGTAGAGGAGACATCTGACATTAATCTGTTATAGATAAAGCATTAATCCTAGTAATACTGTATATGGGACACCGTAACGCGTGTTGAAGTTGCAATTCTGAACATATAATACCTGAATTAATAAATACCCACAATATCCAAGTTTGATAACGTTGATCTACTCCCTAGTAGATAATCATTCCCATTTACGTACATCTTCTAACCACCCCCCTCTAGCATCAATTCAGCTTTTCATACATTTCCTAATGACAAATCTCAGTTCATCAAAAGCCGCTCATATTTATTTCTCAAGATATTTGCATTCCCCTCGCTGAACCAGACATTTCTCAAACCTGCTATTGCCTTGTCACTTCCTGCAGGATCTATTTGGCCAGTTTTTCATCCGCTTTCCCTATGAACCTGCTCGAACATTTAATTCACTACAATTATCTCAAACCAGCCAGTCATTAACCACACTGTTGTTGTTCCTGCATGATCGATTGTGCACGATAGAAAGCAACAACATGAATCAAGCAACGGCAAATATAATGCAAATGGAATATACTGTACAGTCGCGTAATAAGTGATGTCACGGCACCAAGTATGTTTTGATCAATAACTAGTATCAGTAATATTTAAACTTCATATATTCATATCGAGTGAAATATACAAACATGTTCCTACACTTACCCACCCTATTCAACATCTGACAGACATTAATACAGCACAGAGCAAGCCAAATGTAATGACAGCTGTGAAATGACTTATTAGCGCGACCGTACAGTACAAATACAAGTGTAGTTAACCCCTTCAGCACGATGACGTAATTTTCATCATAATCTGGTTATCATTAGGCGCCTTTCTTTAGCTCATTATCTACTTCTAGGGCTCAAAGGGGTAAATACGATCTCAATAAACCCTCTGAATATCATAAGGTCTTCTGAAACTGTATAAGATCGTCCAGTTTCAGCCAGAGCCAAAGATTAAAAGACGTCATCGTACTGAAGGGGTTAAGGGGGGTCACCAGCTTTGTTTTATCTTTCTCTCTTTCCCTGGCTTGTGTCCATTCGGCCCCATGCAGCCAACTGTTTTAAGACGTTTATCCCCATCCAGGTGTCGATTTCTTCCTGGCGAGCGACAGCGAGCCAGCATTGTATGGAGAAATCCGGCTTCGCCGGAGAAATTTTTCTATCGAAAAATGTACACATTTAGCTTGCTGTCAAAACAAATATATATATATATATGCTGGGTCGCTACCGCTCGCCAGGAAAATATTGACACCTGGGATGGGGGTATAAATCGTGACGCATCCATTCGAATCAGTAACGAATACAAAAGAGACATTACAATACTTTATTATAGGACACATGCTTCATAACTTGGCTTTAGAGGTTCAAAGATACGAACTGATGTAACTTCATAATAGAACTGTACACCTTGCCTAACCCAATTAAGCCTAACCTAACTAAGCCTCTTTTAAACTTAACTAGCTTAATCCAAATTATCATAACTTAGCATAATATGTTTTAATAATCTGTATGCTTGTATATATTTAGTTATAGATATATTTATTGTTATTATTATTTTTATGTTATTATTATTATTATTATTATTATTATTATTTAATGCGCGCTCCTGCCTGGAAATCATGTTCCAATCATATTTCTGTCATGGACCCTTTCGGCTATAGTCATAGACATGGAGATGTTCCCTTTTCCCTTCTCAAATGTTCACAACTTCACATAAGAATACGAAACGTTAATAATGTCAGTAAAGATCACCCTCTACTATATTATAAAGGCGGCTTCATTACGTTAATAATGTCAGTAAAGATCACTCTCTACTATATTATAAAGGCGGCTTCATTACGTTAATAATGTCAGTAAAGATCACCCTCTACTATATTATAAAGGCGGCTTCATTACGTTAATAATGTCAGTAAAGATCACCCTCTACTATATTATAAAGGCGGCTTCATTACGTTAATAATGTCAGTAAAGATCACCCTCTACTATATTATAAAGGCGGCTTCATTACGTTAATAATGTCAGTAAAGATCACCCTCTACTATATTATAAAGGCGGCTTCATTACGTTGTTTGTAGCCTGCATCCGGTTCTAGTTATAATTATTCAGCATATTTTCGGTGATTTTGTTTCCACCGACCTGATTTCTGCACTATCGTTATCAACTTCAGATACGAACTTAACACTAGAGTGATATAATCTATCTGAGTATTGACAATTTGTAATCCGATATTGGCTAGCAACAACGTCGGATATATAACTGTTTTATGACGTCGCCTTTAGTCACATAATTATATATCTGTACAACCAGAATTCTTGACAATTTTATTTTTAAGGCTATTACAAATTCGTCCTTTGCATGAATACTACAGACATACATACTTGTTACTCCCAAAGGTGCAATTACAAGAAGAATTGTTCCGTCAGCTTTAGATCAGCAACACTAATGTGTCAACATATTTAAAATATGTGGCACTAGTATCGGTGACAAGATTGAAGGTTAAATATTATAGATAATATAATTATGTATAAAAGTATATTTGAGAAATTAACACAACAGAGTTAAAGGAAGACGTACTCGTGCAAATCCTTCCAAAGCTGAATATCTAAAGCATCCACCCGCAAACCTCACTCACTGACCACGCCTATTCACCCACAAATGTTACTCACGTCACCCTCTATCCCCACCCACACCACCAACTAACCCTACAAGCTACCTATCCCAATCACTAACACCACCCTACCTACCCTCCTTACCCACTGTTTTAATGTATCGTATGCAAAGGCTCTTATTACATTTAGTTAGCTTCATCTACCTAATATCCAATACTACTGACAAATAACCTACCCCAGCCACTCACCTCACACAACCCCCCCACCCACCCACCCCGCCCACTCACCCCGCCCGTCCTTGTTGCCTCACCTTTCACTGTTGCATCCTGCCCCCGTGACCCGTTTCACCAGCACGCTATATATATCTAAATAAAATCTGCCCGCTCACCCACTCCACTGCCGTCATTATCAGCTTCCTCCAACACACACACACACACACACACACACACACACACACACACACACACACACACACACACACACACACACACACACACACACACATACATACATACATACACACACACACACACACACACACACACACGCACACATACACACACACTTGAGCACAAAAGATTGAGAAGCAATTTGGTGTCAGTAAGATTTAGGGGATATTCTTGTTTCAAAATTATATAAATACCTTATGTAATTTATTGCCTTCGAATACAGCCCTTGCTGGAACATACTTAGCAATTTTGATCTTCAGTACCTAGGAAAGGTATAGTAATCTATTTGTTATTAACTAATTTCACTCCAACACCAAACACCTCCCTAAGAAACTAGTGAAAGTAAGAATGTGATCCACCGGGATTCGAACCTAGGTTACCACATACAGATTTTAAAAACTCTTACCATTACACCGTCAAGGCAGTTTAAGCTAGAGATAACATAATTATGTACTATATATTCTTTATGAAGCTATATTACATTAGCAGCGGTTTGAAGAGCTGTGGTTTCTTTCATTAGATACATGCAGGCTGCGAGACGAGCTACAATATACTGAAATATTGAATTATTTTGATAATATGAATTGTAGCACAATGTTACATCAACAATAATACAACATGCAACCATGGGTGCTGGTTAAAACTTAAAGAGATTTAATCTTAGTATATCATAACACATGTAAGACCGGCTTTATCTGAAACAATTAGCTCTCCTCTATTATTATGAATACAGATTCTATAAATATTGGAAATGGGTTATGTTCTGTATCTTACAGCACAATGAGTGTTCTGCATCATGCTCTCTCTCTTCCTCATTCCTCCTGGTCTTCATCTCTCGTTCGACTTGTTTTCTCCCATCATTATCCGAAACTAGTTTCTTTAATCTCTTCCTCCTCTCGTAGCCCTTTGGTAAGTCGCACAATTGCCTACTCTCTCTCTCTCTCTCTCTCTCTCTCTCTCTCTCTCTCTCTCTCTCTCTCTCTCTCTCTCTCTCTCTCTCTCTCTCTCTCTCACATAGCTATAAACTCAACTAAAACATTCCTATGAGTTTCACATTTGGAGGGCTTCCTACTGGCCTATTGAAATCGCCGAGTGGTATCGTCGTCAATAAAATCATATTTATCAAACGACCGCACTTTTCCACGAAACTAAACTGTGCACGCAGGGAATTAAGGCTACAATTACATAGTACCGTAGCAAACTAAAATAAAACTAAAATAAAAAATACATCTCGGAAATTGATCGAATTTGCACTTACCGTTCTTTACAGCTAGTTAAATCTTCAGTCGCTTTTTATTCAACTTTTATCATCCAGGATCACAGATGAGATTTTACCTGGAATAAAGAGAAATAATACTTTAAGGCATGAACTCATAGTATATCGATATATCAATGTGGGGAGACAATAGATGAGACTATTTAATCTCTGGCAAACAAACTGTAACAAATGAAGGGATACATTTGTGTGTATAGCATAATACATGTAAATCGGTTCTCGGTTTACAAAATTGAGGAGCTCCGATTTAATGCTTGACGATCAATAAATCTAATGGTGCCACGCCCGGCCAGTAACAGAGAAAGTAGGTTGAATTGTTGAGCAAAAAGAGGGAGAATCAAAGTATTTGTGTCGATAGGAACCAAAACAAAATAATAACTCAGTACAATGGCTTAATTATCATTTAAACATCCTATCCTATCCTATTCTATCCTATCGAATCACTTTTGAGTGGGTAGTGGCTGTCACTTTGGTTTTAGCAAGCAACGAGAAACTGTATATATAATATGAATAAGGGTGTCTCATAGATAATAAGTCGTAGGCGTGTGCATAAACCTTTAACCGTCCTGGTGGTGTAATGATTAAGGTGGCAAAAATCTGCGTGTGATAACCCAGGTTCGAATCCTGGTGGATCATATATACTTTAATTCATTTCATTCGGGGTGTTTGGTGTTGTGGTGAAATTAATAAAATAAAGATTATTAGTAGGTTCAGGGATATTTCGTCGCGAGGCCGGTCTATATGATCTGTGCCCCATGAATATTCTTTCCTCTCACTTAAACAGTAGGCTACCATAGTGCGGTTGGGAATATGAACATGATTAGATTAATATCCAGTATTCGAGAATGGATAATAAGTCGTAGGCGTGTGCATAAACCTTTAACCGTCCTGGTGGTGTAATGGTTAAGGTGGCAAACATCTGTGTGTGATAACCCAGGTTCGAATCCCGGTGGATCATATATACTTTAATTAATTTCATTGGGGGTGTTTGGTGTTGTGGTGAAATTAATAAAATAAAGAATATTACATTTTGGCAAGAAGCGGGACACTTCTATTCATATTAAAATAATGATATCTCAGTTCTTTCCAAACCAAAGTAGCAGGTCACTGGCTGCCTCAATATACTGAAGTGTGTTTCGTGGGTAGGAGCCCTGAGCCTCAAGGTGTAGTCTAGTTCAGTATCCCCAGGACAATGTTATCAACTCAAATCGCGTGATGTAAGCCTCTGAACCATATTAAGATATTCGTTTATCTCACTAAAGATTTGTAGAAGTGTCCAGGGCCATGACTACACTGCTAATCTAAAAGCTAAAACGATTAAACCTATAATAGAATAATGTGTAATATGTGATAGCAACGCCTAATTGTATTGTTTCCTGAAATACCAATATGGAAAATGAGTAGAAAGGGTTGAAACTCAGATAGCTTAAAATATAATTGATATACTTAAAAACAGCTTATTCAATTAAATACAGTGAAAATAGATAATTTACATTTCTTAAGTTTAGTCTAATGTTTAAAGACACCATCTGGCACCATCTGCTGTTGAATGTCCACACTGTATGGTGAAATTAATAAAATTCTCCAACTTTGTTATTAAGAGTACAAATCGCGATTTAAACGACTTAGTATCTTACGTGAAGTTACAATGAACGAGTCCGTACCTAAGCAAAACAATATTGCCCCATGATTCAGCTAATAGGAAGGGGACCGAATCTAGAGTAACTTATATACGGTTATTGAAAAGTTGGTAGCCAGACTATACCTTCTATGGCACGAATATACATCTGTCAATAAACGCTAAGGCTTATCAAGAAGTCCAACCTTATATTGAGTCTCTCTCTCTCTCCTCATAATGCCATCACACATTACCCGGCATTGTATTGTTATCTTGTTATTAGCGCCCTAATCGAATACACCTTGGGACAACATATATTCGAATAAATCATAACCTAAGCTTACCATAAGTAACGTAAGCTTGGCCTAATCCTAAATAAAGCCACACATATAGCGGGTATGGGGGTTAAATACATCAACGTCTGTAAAAAAAAAAGGTATACTGTATACCTATGATACAAAACAGTTGTTATTGATAAAACATGAATGCTAATATTTTGTTTTGCCTATTTTCGTATATTGATGTATAAAGACAATATATTGTGTTATCAAAATTGTGACTATGGCATAATATCAATATACAGAGCAGCAATGTGTGCATCTAAAAATAGCTACCCCCAAACTAGTGAGAAGAATAAATAATATTACTTTAGTGGAGGGAGGTACAGGGGGGGGGGGGAGCGGAACCAATGATCACAACATAATTCACTTAACAATACAAAGGTCTTCACTCTCGTGGAGATAACTTGAGATTACTCATAGAAAAAACAAAACACATAAACACAAGAAGAAATAGGACGAATTAGAAGACCACTGATACTAATATATATATATATATATATATATACAGTATATATATATATATATATATATATATATATATATATATATATATATATATATATATATATATATATATACTGTATACGTTTACAACTAATACACAATACAGACTGTTGATCACATGTTATTGCAAGAGACCAGCGAACAAAATTATATATCTTGTTATTTTGGCAACCTAATGACACTGTCAAGGAATTTATTAGTGATTATGACATATTAGTAACATTTCTAACACAACATAAGTAGTAATTCGAATATTAAGCTCTTCAATCTAGAAACAGGATACACACTTATTCATAAACAAATCAATATCTATGTCAGTTGATCTGATCATCAATAATTGTATGTGTATCATAACGTTTGATATTGTTGACGTTGCTTTTGAATTATTAATGCTTAATTATATCGATCCATTGCATATTGATGTAACTATCGAATATAATTATTATGCCTATGCTTTATGGAATTAGACATTGGTTCTTGTCAATTTATGGAAGAGAATATGGAATGGAATATTATATCAGAGGGTTTTAAGCACCTGAAAATAGTACAACATTGCCGTATTTATCTTCATATTATGCATGTATTGCCATTGAGAGTAATTTCAAATAATAATATAGTTTATAAATGACTTGACTAATATAATACATTATTGAATATTACCTTTCATAAATTACTCACTGTTCGCTGTTTCATAAGAAAAAGAAGAAGTTTATGATAAGTTAAGCAATAATAAAACAGCTAAACAAGGCACATTTACCACCAGTTTGGAGGGTAACTAGTATACAAGTTCATGCAGTTGTCTGTCGTTCAGACAACAAAGCAAATGTCCAGACTGTCCATAGTGTTCAAAGGGCGATTTGCAAAATTCTTAGATATAAAACACATGCTAACACTGCATAATAACAATCAACCCTTATACCGTACATTTCTATCACCTTCACACTGCATGTAAACAGTTTATCGACTGGAGCATTCATAGACGCGAACTTTGTATTGGAGTCAAATTAACATTAGCTTGGAATACGCGGATGGTTATCCAGCCTATTAAAATATTTTACATTTGCTCAAAGAGACCATTCAAGATCACCAGGATATTAAAAGGCACCGATGAACCCTGACACAACTTTGGGAGGATACTATTACCCATTTCTAACCATTAAAAAACAAAAACAAAAAACGAAGTGTATTATGCAGGGGATGGCATGGACACAAACACTGGCAGTCACACGAACATGTTATAATACTATCGATTCCCAACTTGATTCTGGCAATATTGATGGGCACATTGGTATGGTCAACTAGGGTGATGGTAGATTGCTGTACTGTAGTTCATATCATTTGAATTCAGAAGCTTCCAGGCCAGAGTTGCAAAGACAAATTGTTAGAAAACGTGATCGTGTACTCTCCTCATTTAACGCATTTCTTCATCTTATTCAAAATGTTATTAGCCACTTCAGATTAGGAAGGACCTGTAATGCTCAAGAGGTTAGTTGAAATAATTAATACCTTTGGTATTTCTAGAAGTTCTTCCCAAGTTGAATATTATAGCTAACAGTAGAACAAAGATCAACTTGTTCATTATATATTAGTGCCATTTTTATTTGGGCTGACATCGAGGATGTTAGGAAGCTTAAAGATGACCTCTATGAATGAAAGAAATGAACATAATCTCTTCAAAAGCTCAATGAAATGATCTACTAACAGCCAACATATAATGAAAGAATACGTCATGGTATATTGATCAGATTAAAAATGGCGTCATACTATTGAAGAGTTTATTGTTAAAGAAACCCGCAGCAGGTGGCCGATGTAAACACAAACACGCGAGCAAAGGTCAAATTTGGGGCGGGTCACACCAGAGATTTGCCGGTGATTTTGAAGCGGTATCTTCAATTTGGGAGTATTTTGTGACACCAAATGTATTGGACTGGTGTTTGATTGTTATATTTGCTCATATTTTTACACAGCTTGCATTCAGAATCTCCCAACCTTAAGTTAGCGAGAGAAGATGCCTAAACAAACCTTTGGTGTGAAGGGAGCTAATAATGACTGGCGAGGTGGAGACCAAGGTAAAAAGAGTCACGCTCGGTAGCTGACCCCAACCTTTCTTTACTGAGTGGCAAGGAGAAGAAGCACACACACTGGTTACATAGGGCTATACAGACTACATTGATCTTTCTGTTTGTATCATGGTTGCCTGGGATGATCACATCATGCAAAAGGCAAGGATAACACTTTTATTTATTTAGTTATTTATATATTTTGTTGGTCACTTCAGCTCTCTCGTCGGATGATTTATCTAAAACTGCATTAATAAATTATCATGTAATATGGAATGGTATTGTTGTGAACTGTGCACATCAGATAAACCTCAAACAGGACTAAAAAGGAAAATCTTATGTTAATTATATTAGTTATTATAATTATTTGACCCTCTTTCAATCCTCGAATACAAAATAACACCCACACAAATTAGTGTGAAAGAAGGAGTATATACAAAACTTAATATGGAAGGGGAATACAGCTCCAAAGAAGACAACAACTTTGAAGGAGGTATAACTGTATGGAAAATATAAAGATGTGTGTAGGGAATACATGAAAATATAAAGATGTGTGTAGGGAATACATGAAAATATAAAGATGTGTGTAGGGAATACATGAAAATATAAAGATGTGTGTAGGGAATACATGAACATATAAAGATGTGTGTAGGGAATACATGAAAATATAAAGATGTGTGTAGGGAATACATGAACATATAAAGATGTGTGTAGGGAATACATTAACATATAAAGATGTGTGTAGGGAATACATAAAGATGTGTGTAGGGAATACATAAAGATGTGTGTAGGGAATACATGAACATATAAAGATGTGTGTAGGGAATACATGAACATATAAAGATGCGTGTAGGGAATACATGAACATATAAAGATGTGTGTAGGGAATACATTAACATATAAAGATGTGTGTAGGGAATACATGAACATATAAAGATGTGTGTAGGGAATACATTAACATATAAAGATGTGTGTAGGGAATACATGAACATATAAAGATGTGTGTAGGGAATACATTAACATATAAAGATGTGTGTAGGGAATACATGAACATATAAAGATGCGTGTAGGGAATACATTAACATATAAAGATGTGTGTAGGGAATACATGAACATATAAAGATGCGTGTAGGGAATACATGAACATATAAAGATGTGTGTAGGGAATACATGAAAATGTACCGGTTTTTGATGACCTTCAAGAAAAGAACAAGATGAGTAAAGGGCTGTGATTGAAAGTTAGAAGATTACTGATAAATAAGAGTGGCGATAATCAGAAAATGTAGCGCAGAAGATGAAGAAATAATAATATACGGACGACAAATACAAAAGAAGAGATAAACGTTAGTGCACAAAGAGACCATGAGATACAAGATGGTAGATGTAGAATAGGTACAATTAGACTGGTGAATACTGTATTTGCCAAACAGGAAGGTGCACGGATACAGGAGGCTAGATGTGGGACGGTGAAGATCAGAAGAAAAAAAAAATAAAAAAAAATATATATACAGTATATCCAAACAGAGATGAGCAAGAATTCAGAGGGCTGGGTATAGGATGGCGAAGATCAGAAAGGCGAAGCAAAGGGCGATAAAGAATAGCTGGGCAGGAACTCAGTGAAAGGAGAAGGAACAGAGAGAAAGCCTCATGATTTGTCGGTAACCTCGCACGATTATGGCTGCGTAGAGGAAGTGACGGCGAGATGATGAAGGAGGGAGGTGAGGAAGTGGGGAATTACAAGAAATTGAAGGGGAGGCTTATCAGACCCGGCCACGAGCTAGATGACAATAATGGGGAGGGAAGAAATGAAGACGTAATGTTGGACGAGTAAGCATAAATAAAAGTATGCTATAAATCAAAATAATAGTATTAATTAAATAAATTCACAATATAGGACACACACACACACACACACACACACACACACACACACACACACACAACACACACACACACACACACACCTCCCCTCCCCGTGGCGTAACTGATAGCGCGTCTGGCTCACAACCAGAAGGTCCCGGGTTCGAGACCCGGGCGGGGAAGAGACATTTGGGCAAGTCTCCTAACGGTGTAGCCTCTGTTCACCTAGCAGTATAAATAGGAACCTGGTATAAGTGGACGAGTTGTGACGTCCCATCTGGGGTTGGTGATCGGTTACAAGGTGAGATGGAGGAATAATCGTACTGGTCAACCTAAGCTACTGGTCAACCTAAGCCTTCGGGTGAGACTGGTACGGTACCGTAGTGAGAATGGTACCGTACAGATTAACCCTAAGCCTTCGTTTCCAGATGTCGCCAATTGGCTAAAATACAGACTACACACACATCCACAGCCATTCCAACGATACATAAACACTTAACATGCATTTCACGCAATACATTCCCAGTTAAGGAGGCGCGATAATAATGAGCTTAGCTCGCATTGCGTGTATCCCCTTGACGAACAAGTAACTGAGTAACACACAGATAGAGAGAGAGAGAGAGAGAGAGAGGAGAACTGAGGAGAGGGAGGAGGAGAGAAGGGGGAGAGAGCGAGAGAGAGAGACGGAGAGAGAAGGAGAGAGAAGAGAGAGATTTGAGAGAGGAGAGAGAGAGAGGAGAGAGGAGAGAGAGAGAACGAGAGAGAGAGCAGAGGGAGAGAGAAGGAGAGAGAGAGAGAGAGAGACGAGAGGAGAAGAGAGAGAGAGAGAGGAGAGGAGAGAGAGAAGAGGAGAGGATGAGAGAGATAGATAGATAGATAGATAGACAGGTAGGATAGATAAATAGATAGATAGAAGATAGAGAAAGGGTAGATAGATAGATATATAGAAGATGTAGATATAGATAGATAGATAAAACAAACAAATAGCAGATATAACTGGCAACAAGAGAAGTAGCGACCACACCCCTGAGTCAGCCGTTATACTAAACATCTTTATTAACTACCCCTTGTTACACCACAGTCTCTTGGTTAGGGTTACCTCACTGCCTTCCGTTATACACACACACGGATACACATACATACGTAGAGATAGATAGAGAGATAGACTGATACACAACATAAACAAATGATCTCAACAATAAAACTGCCAACAACATAAGAGACAACCACACCCTGAGCCATCCACTCCGCTAAACATCCTCTTTATTAATCACCCCTTGTTACAACACACACACGATGGTAGGATTACGTCACTACCTTCATCAACACACACACACACACACACACACACACACACACACACACACACACACACACACACCAATGAACTGTTCTAGGATATTTTATCGTTGGTAATAAATCTCGCACCAAAATGTCTTATGAGGTTCTTAAGTAAAAGCTGAACACACCGCTCCATGCAACTATTCATCTTCAAACTTGATGATAATTTAAATGAACTCAAATGACATGCCCATATCTGAATAGGTATTTCGCCAACCAATACCTTTACCTTAGCTCAAAGGGTTGATTAGTTAACGCTTTAAATCAGATTATTCTAATATACAATATATTTTTGTTGCGATTAGATGCCTAGACTCTGCTTACGAAATCCATCAATGGAATGAAAACTCTGTCAAACCTTTGATTTCAAGATGTCCTTATTAATTTGACTATATTCGTCGGGACGAGTTGAGAATATACAAAGCCAAATAGTCTTTTTAGTAAAAAGGTCATTATATCACCTCATAGTATGTATACAATTAGCCATTATAGTTGTAGGCCAACCTTTAATATTGACTTTAATATCAGGTATAATGCATGCATTAAGGGGAGGTTTTTAGTTGATTCCCTAGACTTCCATCAAGCTTAAAATTACTCCCCCTAGACCCCCTTTCAAGATAAATTTGTACATTTTTCGGTAGAAAAATTTCCCGGCCGAAGGCCGGTTCCCCTTAAATTACAGGCTCGCTATCGCTCGCCATTGACACCTAAATGTCACGAATGGTCTTAAAATTGACAGAAATGGGGCGAGGGTTCTTAAAATCGCCAAACTAATGGGGGCGAACGTGTTAAAATCTAAAAAACAATGGGGCTAAACATGAGGGAGAAAGGGGTCCAGAAAAAAATCCTCCAGGTGGATATCTCCCATTAATATAAATAAACAAAACTATAAATAATCTACCTTACACACGGAAATATACACAGGGAAACAAATTAATAATTCTTTAGGATTATTCTTATTATTCGTTTAAAGATGATCACAATATATACCTCTTGATCTATATATTATATGCAGTTACAAACATTTACAATAAAACATCTGTCAAATACTACAAAAATCAAACCTGTCCATTTGTATTTACATAATTGCACACAATAAACTCAGAATCCTACATTTGATTTGATTAACACTAGTAATTCAAGTCCACTCTTTTTGACAAATATATGTAATAAGGAATAGCCTGTTCAGATTTGTCAGATTTTTGTTTACTATGTGTATGAAGAGAGAGAGAGAGAGGAGAGAGAGAGAGAGAGAGAGAGAGAGAGAGAGAGAGAGAGAGAGAGAGGAGAGAGAGAGAGAGAGAGAGAGAGAAAAAAAAATACACAAAGTTTAATACTAAAGTTTATATGTTCACAAAATAGGCACAGCCCTGTTTGTGGATATATTTAATCATAAGCAGACAGACCGACTAAAGGCCGCATTCACAGCTGACACTTAACCCGATCGATCGGGAACATCGTCGTTTACACGGTAAACATTTGAACAATTATATGTAAGACAAATGATACACATACAGTAGATAGTGTTATAATTGTTTGTGTTTTAATATGAATAGATAATCGAAAGAACACTGTTTATGTGTACGTACCGTACTTGTCACAATAAACCCTTCCTGTACCGGTAACGTACTTTTTATTTGATTTCAGCTAGGTTTAGACGATATATTAAGCTTACGAAGGATATATGGTAGCCAAAGGGATTAATATAGAGTATGTAGCCTTTTTAATGGGTATGTGTCTTTCCTAAGATGAATAAAGTCGTCTAATAATTGTCAGAATATAATGAAAAGGACGTCGCTAGTACATAATGAGTTAAGTATTCTAATTTTTACAGTGTGGGCTTCATGACTGACCATTCAAAATGACTCCCTTCCTTTATTATACCATCCCATAGGTATTGTACAGCTACTGAAAATGTTCGAGAGTTCTTGAACAGTTCTGTATACAAATATATAAATTTAGATTGATGTTCAGATCAAATTATCTATATATTTATAAATACATATAATGAATGTATTAATACATAGCTGATTTGATGTCAGCAGCAATCTAAATCGATATATTTTTATAAAGAAAATCGCATGAGCTCGCGAACATTTGTCAGTAGTTGTACATACGATAGATCGGAATGACTATCGTGGTGATTAAGACTACGGTCCTTAGTCAGAGATGCTACCTATTATAATACCTGGACTGTCACATGTATTTGTTGATTTAATTAATTGAGTTTAGGAGTAAAGTCGGTTGGTGGAGGGAACATAATAATACACAAGACATTGGTGATGATTCTGACCTCTGAGTACAGTTGCCGCGGGAGACATTAGGAAACAAACGACACGGCGCCCTTATAAACGGCACTTGAAGGCAGCTCCCCTCTGGTATGTGGATGAAGGGGGCGCACATTCCTTTACCCGCAGAGTCATTATCGGCCCGGGGTTCCTGCTCTCAATTACACAGAACTTTTAATCTTCGTTACGTTTCTCGGATATCTCATTCGGTAGACTAATTTAACCAGTATACCGTTCA
>CM064580.1:35160425-35261071 GCA_032716605.1 Paralithodes platypus
CTTCAGCTCTCTCGTCGGATGATTTATCTAAAACTGCATTAATAAATTATCATGTAATATGGAAATGGTATTGTTGTGAACTGTGCACATCAGATAAACCTCAAACAGGACTAAAAAGGAAAATCTTATGTTAATTATATTAGTTATTATAATTATTTGACCCTCTTTCAATCCTCGAATACAAAATAACACCCACACAAATTAGTGTGAAAGAAGGAGTATATACAAAACTTAATATGGAAGGGGAATACAGCTCCAAAGAAGACAACAACTTTGAAGGAGGTATTACTGTATGGAAAATATAAAGATGTGTGTAGGGAATACATGAAAATATAAAGATGTGTGTAGGGAATACATGAAAATATAAAGATGTGTGTAGGAAATACATGAAAATATAAAGATGTGTGTTGGGAATACATGAACATATAAAGATGTGTGTAGGGAATACATGAAAATATAAAGATGTGTGTAGGGAATACATGAACATATAAAGATGTGTGTAGGGAATACATTAACATATAAAGATGTGTGTAGGGAATACATAAAGATGTGTGTAGGGAATACATGAACATATAAAGATGTGTGTAGGGAATACATTAACATATAAAGATGTGTGTAGGGAATACATGAACATATAAAGATGCGTGTAGGGAATACATGAACATATAAAGATGTGTGTAGGGAATACATGAACATATAAAGATGTGTGTAGGGAATACATTAACATATAAAGATGTGTGTAGGGAATACATAAAGATGTGTGTAGGGAATACATAAAGATGTGTGTAGGGAATACATGAACATATAAAGATGTGTGTAGGGAATACATGAACATATAAAGATGTGTGTAGGGAATACATTAACATATAAAGATGTGTGTAGGGAATACATGAACATATAAAGATGCGTGTAGGGAATACATTAACATATAAAGATGTGTGTAGGGAATACATGAAAATGTACCGGTTTTTGATGACCTTCAAGAAAAGAACAAGATGAGTAAAGGGCTGTGATTGAAAGTTAGAAGATTACTGATAAATAAGAGTGGCGATAATCAGAAAATGTAGCGCAGAAGATGAAGAAATAATAATATACGGACGACAAATACAAAAGAAGAGATAAACGTTAGTGCACAAAGAGACCATGAGATACAAGATGGTAGATGTAGAATAGGTACAATTAGACTGGTGAATACTGTATTTGCCAAACAGGAAGGTGCACGGATACAGGAGGCTAGATGTGGGACGGTGAAGATCAGAAGAAAAAAAAAAAAAAAAAATATATATATACAGTATATCCAATCAGAGATGAGCAAGAATTCAGAGGGCTGGGTATAGGACGGCGAAGATCAGAAAGGCGAAGCAAAGGGCGATAAAGAATAGCTGGGCAGGAACTCAGTGAAAGGAGAAGGAACAGAGAGAAAGCCTCATGATTTGTCGGTAACCTCGCACGATTATGGCTGCGTAGAGGAAGTGACGGCGAGATGATGAAGGAGGGAGGTGAGGAAGTGGGGAATTACAAGAAATTGAAGGGGAGGCTTATCAGACCCGGCCACGAGCTAGATGACAATAATGGGGAGGGAAGAAATGAAGACGTAATGTTGGACGAGTAAGCATAAATAAAAGTATGCTATAAATCAAAATAATAGTATTAATTAAATAAATTCACAATATAGGACACACACACACACACACACACACACACACACACACACACACACACACACACACACACACACACACACCTCCCCTCCCCGTGGCGTAACTGATAGCGCGTCTGGCTCACAACCAGAAGGTCCCGGGTTCGAGACCCGGGCGGGGAAGAGACATTTGGGCAAGTCTCCTAACGGTGTAGCCTCTGTTCACCTAGCAGTATAAATAGGAACCTGGTATAAGTGGACGAAGTTGTGACGTCCCATCTGGGGTTGGTGATCGGTTACAAGGTGAGATGGGAATCGTACTGGTCAACCTAAGCTACTGGTCAACCTAAGCCTTTGGGTGAGACTGGTACCGTAGTGAGAATGGTACCGTACAGATTAACCCTAAGCCTTCGTTTCCAGATGTCGCCAATTGGCTAAAATACAGACTACACACATCCACCGCCATTCCAACGATACATAAACACTTAACATGCATTTCACGCAATACATTCCCAGTTAAGGAGGCGCGATAATAATGAGCTTAGCTCGCATTGCGTGTATCCCCTTGACGAACAAGTAACTGAGTAACACACAGATAGAGAGAGAGAGAGAGAGAGAGAGAGAGAGAGAGAGAGAGAGAGAGAGAGAGAGAGGAGAGAGAGAGAGAGAGAGAGAGAGAGAGAGAGAGAGAGAGAGAGAGAGAGAGAGAGAGAGAGAGAGAGAGAGAGAGAGAGAGAGAGAGAGAGAGAGAGAGAGAGAGAGAGAGAGAGATAGATAGATAGATAGATAGATAGATAGATAGAGATAGATAGATAGATAGATAGATAGATAGATAGATAGATAGATAGATAGATAGATAGATATAGATAGATAGATAAAACAAACAAATCATCCAGATATAACTGGCAACAAGAGAAGTAGCGACCACACCCCTGAGTCAGCCGTTATACTAAACATCATCTTTATTAACTACCCCTTGTTACACCACAGTCTCTTGGTTAGGGTTACCTCACTGCCTTCCGTTATACACACACACGGATACACATACATACGTAGAGATAGATAGAGAGATAGACTGATACACAACATAAACAAATGATCTCAACAATAAAACTGCCAACAACATAAGAGACAACCACACCCTGAGCCATCCACTCCGCTAAACATCCTCTTTATTAATCACCCCTTGTTACAACACACACACGATGGTAGGATTACGTCACTACCTTCATCAACACACACACACACACACACACACACACACACACACACACACACACACACACACACCAATGAACTTTTCTAGGATATTTTATCGTTGGTAATAAATCTCGCACCAAAATGTCTTATGAGGTTCTTAAGTAAAAGCTGAACACACCGCTCCATGCAACTATTCATCTTCAAACTTGATGATAATTTAAATGAACTCAAAATGACATGCCCATATCTGAATAGGTATTTTTCGCCAACCAATACCTTTACCTTAGCTCAAAGGGTTGATTAGTTAACGCTTTAAATCAGATTATTCTAATATACAATATATTTTTGTTGCGATTAGATGCCTAGACTCTGCTTACGAAATCCATCAATGGAATGAAAACTCTGTCAAACCTTTGATTTCAAGATGTCCTTATTAATTTGACTATATTCGTCGGGACGAGTTGAGAATATACAAAGCCAAATAGTCTTTTTAGTAAAAAGGTCATTATATCACCTCATAGTATGTATACAATTAGCCATTATAGTTGTAGGCCAACCTTTAATATTGACTTTAATATCAGGTATAATGCATGCATTAAGGGGAGGTTTTTAGTTGATTCCCTAGACTTCCATCAAGCTTAAAATTACTCCCCCTAGACCCCCTTTCAAGATAAATTTGTACATTTTTCGGTAGAAAAATTTCCCGGCCGAAGGCCGGTTCCCCTTAAATTACAGGCTCGCTAAAATTTGACACCTAAATGTCACGAATGGTCTTAAAATTGACAGAAATGGGGCGAGGGTTCTTAAAATCGCCAAACTAATGGGGGCGAACGTCTTAAAATCTAAAAAACAATGGGGCTAAACATGAGGGAGAAAGGGGTCCAGAAAAAAATCCTCCAGGTGGATATCTCCCCTTAATATAAATAAACAAAACTATAAATAATCTACCTTACACATGGAAATATACACAGGGAAATAAATTAATAATTCTTTAGGATTATTCTTATTATTCGTTTAAAGATGATCACAATATATACCTCTTGATCTATATATTATATGCAGTTACAAACATTTACAATAAAACATCTGTCAAATACTACAAAAATCAAACCTGTCCATTTGTATTTACATAATTGCACACAATAAACTCAGAATCCTACATTTGATTTGATTAACACTAGTAATTCAAGTCCACTCTTTTTGACAAATATATGTAATAAGGAATAGCCTGTTCAGATTTGTCAGATTTTTGTTTTACTATGTGTATGAAGAGAGAGAGAGAGAGAGAGAGAGAGAGAGAGAGAGAGAGAGAGAGAGAGAGAGAGAGAGAGAGAGAGAGAGAGAGAGAGAGAGAGAGAGAAAAACAAAATACACAAAGTTTAATACTAAAGTTTATATGTTCACAAAATAGGCACAGCCCTGTTTGTGGATATATTTAATCATAAGCAGACAGACCGACTAAAGGCCGCATTCACAGCTGACACTTAACTCGATCGATCGGGAACATCGTCGTTTACACGGTAAACATTTGAACAATTATATGTAAGACAAATGATACACATACAGTAGATAGTGTTATAATTGTTTGTGTTTTAATATGAATAGATAATCGAAAGAACACTGTTTATGTGTACGTACCGTACTTGTCACAATAAACCCTTCCTGTACCGGTAACGTACTTTTTATTTGATTTCAGCTAGGTTTAGACGATTATATTAAGCTTAGGAAGGATATATGGTAGCCAAAGGGATTAATATAGAGTATGTAGCCTTTTTAATGGGTATGTGTCTTTCCTAAGATGAATAAAGTCGTCTAATAATTGTCAGAATATAATGAAAAGGACGTCGCTAGTACATAATGAGTTAAGTATTCTAATTTTTACAGTGTGGGCTTCATGACTGACCATTCAAAATGACTCCCTTCCTTTATTATACCATCCCATAGGTACAGCTACTGAAAATGTTCGAGAGTTCTTGAACAGTTCTGTATACAAATATATAAATTTAGATTGATGTTCAGATCAAATTATCTATATATTTATAAATACATATAATGAATGTATTAATACATAGCTGATTTGATGTCAGCAGCAATCTAAATCGATATATTTTTATAAAGAAAATCGCATGAGCTCGCGAACATTTGTCAGTAGTTGTACATACGATAGATCGGAATGACTATCGTGGTGATTAAGACTACGGTCCTTAGTCAGAGATGCTACCTATTATAATACCTGGACTGTCACATGTATTTGTTGATTTAATTAATTGAGTTTAGGAGTAAAGTCGGTTGGTGGAGGGAACATAATAATACACAAGACATTGGTGATGATTCTGACCTCTGAGTACAGTTGCCGCGGGAGACATTAGGAAACAAACGACACGGCGCCCTTATAACGGCACTTGAAGGCAGCTCCCCTCTGGTATGTGGATGAAGGGGGCGCACATTCCTTTACCCGCAGAGTCATTATCGGCCCGGGGTTCCTGCTCTCAATTACACAGAACTTTTAATCTTCGTTACGTTTCTCGGATATCTCATTCGGTAGACTAATTTAACCAGTATACCGTTCAAATAATTTCCTGGTATTTTTGGTCAGATTAGAGGCAGCAGTAGTCTCAACTTAATGCTGCGATTTTAAGGGTCACTAACTTGGTAAACCGATGACAATACTAGTTATTTACATTCTCATCATTTTTGTTTAAAGTAAAATGCAAAACAATAAATAAATACAAATAAAATAAATATATAAATAAATAAAATAATAATAATAATAATAATAATAATAATAATAATAATAATAATAATAATAATAATTAATATGTTTTTTTGATAGAGGTAATTTCTGTCACTTGCTGATAATTTTACGGATTATTTAACAGTGTAGATCTCAACCAGGGCCAACTAAACCCGTAGCAATATTAAGAGTCCTTACCTAACTTGACCTAACCTAATCTAACAGTATTGGTTGAACTGCAGCGATTGATATGGTATTCTGGTTGAGTTGTCTGGTTACCTATTGCTATGTTACGTCTCAAAAGTTAACAAACGACTGACCCCTCTATCATTTCCAGTTAGTATTATTATTTGTCTTTAAAGTTTGTTTTGGTTAATTTAATTAATTTAATAAAATTACAATTCAAAGTTAATGTGCTTATGATTATATTTACAAAATTAATATTAGTTTAACGCTTTTCTGAAAAGTAAATTTTATAACTAGCATTATATCGTACTACTTACCTGTATTTATTTTAATATGTCGTATTTCTAAGGAAAATATTTCATTAAAACACTTTCCCATTGCAATTAAGCACATCAATTGCAGGTTGTAATATAAGTATAGGTATTGATTATACCTGACAGCCTCGTATATAAACCAGTTCGATTGTCCATATGGGTGTAACTAGAATCATGTATCACCTTGGCTGTCAATGTTTGGATATATACAATTACAACCTGAGCTAGAAATTAGAACCTGTTGTCAATACAAGAAAAACAAATCAAAGAAGAGCAGGCATAGTATTTTTAACATTGAATTATATCCTTTCAAAGATAGTTAAAGATACATTCATGGTTCACCTCCACGATTTAGCTAATTACAAATTAAGCTTTGGTTACTTTTCGTGGAAATATGTCAGTGGGTATAGGGTTATTTTTTGCATATATATTAACTTCTTTTTATAATGTTTTTATTTTCCTCCCTAGTTCTCCAACAAGCTTAAAAGGCACTCCAAGATAAAATTGTACAATTTCGATAGACAAATATCCCAGCCGAAGGGTGCTTGCTTTTATACATTACAGGCTCGCTATCGTTCGCCAAGAAAACAACGACACCTAAATTACATGAAAGATTTTACTATTGACAAAGAAATCGGTCGAAAAGCCTTAAAATCGCCAAACGAATGGGCCGAACGTCTTAAAATCTGAGAACTAATGGGGCTAAACATGAGGAAGAAGGGGTGGCAGAAAAAGAAAAAACCCTCCCCCTCAAAAAAAAAAAAAAACAATTCGCACGTGGTGATGTTGTTGGGTGGTGGAGTCACGTGATCAATGGCTGGAAATGAGTTACAGATGCTTGTTGAGCTGATCCACAAGCGCATATTATCTTAAGGGGGTAGTGCTTATTATTTTGGTCTATTTATATGTTTGTATATATTTTGTTTCCTCGCTAGACCTCCATCAAGCTGACAAAAAAAACACCCCTAGACCCCTTTCAAGATAAATTTGTACATTTTTCGATAGGACAATTTCTCGGTCGAAGGCCGATTCCTTCTAAAATTACAGGCTCGCTATCGCTCGCCAGGATAAAATCCACATCTAAAAGGCACAGGTTTTAAAATCGCCAAACTAATGGAGCGAACGTCTTAAAATCTCAAACCAAATGGGGCTAAGCATGAGGAAGAAGGGGCACAAAAAAAAAAAAAAAAAAAAAAAAAATTACCTACCCCTTAACAACGCCATCCAAGATCCTCAGGCAGAATCAGTAAATATTATAAATGGCATTGACAAGATGTTCGGGTTGTCCACAGAGACCCGTACCTAGCCATCCATCAAGCGAGTCCCACAAACACATGAGGGGCATACGGCTGCTGGAAAGGCGCCGATTAGTAGGTCTTAGCAATCAAACTACTACCTACAATAATGGTGAAGTTCGATTATTAAGTTTAGCCTCAAGCTGTATCTTAACTAAAGTGCATTTTGATAACAAGTTTATTATTCAAACAATGCTAATAATTTTTGGGGTAGTATTATATATATATTTCGCGTGCACATGAGATCACTGCGTACGAATTGGTTAGTTTACTCCAATGCAGCCAGGTAGGTATTCTATGAAGAAGTGTATGCATGCTCTCACCCACAGACTATTTTCTTTATGAGCTATAGAAATATATCTCATATAGGTAATGAGCTGTTAGTGTGAAAAGGGTAATTAAAGTGTTCATAGAAATGTACCCTTTAAAGGCATATTGGTAGTTCTAAGCTTATTTATAATACGGATAAAATGTATATAAAATAATAGAAGGTAAATCGCTCTCAATAATGCCAACTTGATTATATTTGTCTTGGGGGTACCTTTTAATGTTTAGCAGTGGCTTATCTGCCTGTTTTGTTGTCTTTCTATCTGTCTGTTTGCCTGTCTGTGCCTATATTTCTGGCTCCCCCTATCCCTACCTCCCTCCATCCCCCCCCCCCCCCCCCTTCTCTCTCTCTCTCTCTCTCTCTCTGTGCAGCGAAGACCAACAAAATTGATCCCTTCTCTAAGAATTAAACCATATAATGAGACACTAAAATAACTCGATCTATTTTCACTTAAAAGAAGGAGGATAGAAAGGACAACTGATAGTGTTTTAAGATTCTAAAAGGATTCACTAACATTTACCCCAAAACACTGCTTAAGATAGCCAAAGAGAGTTCTACAAGAGGAAACAAGATAAAATTAATGGGTAAAAAAACAAACCTGGATACAACAAATGTCTTTACTCACAGTATAATCAGTGAGTGGAATAGGCTTCCAAATAAAGTAATAGATAGTGTCTCAATAGATGCATATAAACAAAAAGTCTACTCATACCAAAGAAAAATTGGGATGGAATAGGTAATATCCAATGATAGAACGATGTGGTAGTAACGAACACTGCTTCCAGTTGAAGAGAGCTAGTGAAGAAATATATATATATATATATATATATATATATATATATATATATATATATATATATATATTGTATATAATTATCACTACAGGTGAAGGTTTGCTTGAAATTTCCTTTCCATTTCTACCTGTCTATAAATTCCTTCAGGCGGTTTCCAAGACCTGCAAGGTTATTCACTTCCAACTGTCTTCATGTACGGCTATTGCCGGAGGGAACGGAGGGTGGGAAGAGAGCCTTCTTCTTTGCTATCCTTTCCTTCCACTTTCCCTTTACTCACGGGTTAGTTATCTCTACTAGAATTAAGTCCTGACCACCTCGCAGGGATCGTAAGGTCTGTGTGGTCAGTGTATCTATGTAAATCTCTCTCAGCTGTGACTACTACCTGATCATACGTCACCTCTCACCCTCTCGTGCCGACACCTCTTAAATTTCTGCACTTTATTTTTATCGCTACAGGGACACGACCGGGCGAAAAGGCCTAATGGAAAAAAAGCATAAAATATCTACGGTTGCCAGTTATTCCACCTACAAATCCATTCGCCACCAAGTGTTTTCGGCCCCGCTATATTGTTTCGAGCAAACTTTGAAACGGTTGATGAAATATTGGTTGAATCGGATATGTTTGACTGTGTTAAGCTGGGTTGGGGTGAGTTGGGTTTGGCTTAACTGGGTTGAATATAAATAGATGGGATTGGTAGAGATGGATGGGGATTGTGTTTGGTAGAGATGGATGGGGATTGGGTTGGGAAGCTATGGATTGGGTTGGATTGGAATGGGTTAGGTTGTGTTGGGTTGTGCTTGGTTGGGTTGGGAGGGACAGGGTTAGATCGGACAGGAGGAATACAAATGGGTTGGTATGAGATAATTTAGGTTTGGTTGGAATTGGTCTGGATAGGTTGGGATAGCTTAGACTGAGTTAGATTAGGATACGGTGGGTAATATTTACGTTGGGTTAGCTTAGGTTAAGTTAGGTAATGGCTTAGTTTATTAAAGGCTTGGTTACTGTAGTTTTGATTAAACTAGATATAGGTGAATCGAATATGAAAGTGAGCGAAAGTCCTATGAACGTAAACAAATATTGACAAATTGGCCATAACAACAAATATCTACATGTTTTGGAGGCCGCGGAGAAAGTAGCGACGGGGCAGCTAAAATGCAAAACCTTATTACCTGTGAAAGTATTGTTGGTATTCGCCGATGGGACCACGGCACGGAAGGGTTCACTTACTTACACCGGAGAAAACACCTGCTCTATATTCTTCTAAGAGGCCCCCGAGTGTCGTCCGTATGCTGTCCATCGGAGGAGGAGGAGGAGAAGAAGAAGAAGAAGAAGAAGAAGGAGAATGAGAATGAGAATGAGAAGGAGAAGAAGAAAAAGAAGAAGAAAAGGTGCTACTATAATTTAAAGTGTAGCCTCATCGTGATTTAGCATACGTGGCAACACCTCATATTGTCTACTTAATTAACTCATAATTATGCACACCATTGATCTTCATCGTTTTAATTAATTAATGTAGTGGGTGACCAGATCAATCAGCCAATTTACCATTTTAAATAGTAGATCTAATTTTAGCTAATAAAAACCTGTACTCTTAGGTTAGGTTAGGTTAAGTTAGATTGGGATAAGTTGGATTAGGTTAGGTTAGGTTAGGGGTTAGGATAGTACAGATTAGGTAAGGTTATGTTAGGTTAGGTCAGGTTAAGTTAGATTAGGTTAGGTTAGGACTTGAAGATGGTACTGGTGTAGTTGTAGTTGGCCTTGGTTGAGTTAGGACTGGTGAAATGGGTGAAATGGTTTACTGATTGAGTTGTTTGGGAATCTCTATAATGTTACATGCACGAACAATTGCATATACTGTAGGTTGAATAAATATGTGTGCGTCCATCCTTAAGGGGGGGGGGGGTCACCTCGTTTTTTTCCCTCTCTCTCTCCCTCTTTCTCTGGGTTGTATCAAATCGGCTCCATTCAGCCTGCTGTTTTAAGATGTTTATCCCCATTCAATTTATCCCCATTTATCCCCATACAGGGATCTGCCTTGCTTAGGCCAATCGGCTTTCTGCAGACTCCCATTTTCTTATGTTCTTATGTTCTTATGTTCAAGTGTCGATTTTTTCCTGGCGAGCGGTAGCGAGCCAGCATATATATTTTTAAAATGTTTTTGACAGCATGTTAAATTTGTACATTTTTCGATAGAAAAATTTCTCCGGCAAAGCCGGATTTCTCCATACAATGCTGGCTCGCTATCGCTCGCCAGAAAAAAATCAACACCTGGATAGGGATAAACGTCTTAAAACAGTAAGCTGAATAGGTCCGAATGGATACAATAACGAGAAAGAGAGAAAAGGAAAGAACAAAAGCAGGTCACCCCCCTTAAAATCAACAACCACAGAGTATTTTCGTGGGCTCCTCTGTATGTGTCGTACGTTCCTCTGGGCTCAGTTTCTCCGCACTACACCCCGGCATTATGACTCTCTTCGTGTTGCCCGCTGCTCTCATTCCCAGCAGCCCTCACACTCATGAATATGTAATAGAGACGTCAACACTTACGAGGAGGAGTTACGAGGAGTAGTTAACGTCTCAAACGCCAAGGAGAATATTCACATGATATAACGAGGGATTGCATGGAACTGTATCTATCAACTCACTGCCGCGTTTGCAATACACTATCTATTTCCTTATTAACTTCTATACTATATAGCTTTTTACAACTCCTGGGCGAACTTTGTTTCAGGTTATATATATATATATATATATATATATATATATATATATATATATATATATATATACCGGTGTATATATATATATATAGAGAGAGAGAGAGAGAGAATAGGTTTGTTAATTAACGAGAGAACAAAAGTTGTATTTATGTAGCTGCACCTCATATATCAGAGAGCCCCCTTACTACCCATAGACAACTATATTTGCTCTCTCTCTCTCTCTCTCTATATATATATATATATATATATATATATATATATATATATATATATATATGCCTATATATATATATTTATATACAGTATATATATACAGTATATATATATATATATATATATAATATAAAACCTGGAAAAACTTTGCCCAGGAGCTGTAAAATGCTCAATATGAGTATGGAATGCATGGCCAAATCAATTAACTTCTTTCATTAAGCAAACTTAGAACATCAAATTGGGGTTTAGCAGCAGATCACGAAGCAAAAATAAACCATATTAGTAAAATCAAAAGCAGCATACTTACATTACCAGATTAAAAACGTTGTTAGGCATCACGTGGAATAATGATAAAGTAAAATGTTGGGTCTCCTATCTAGATAAATCCACAGAAAAGTTAGGAACAGTTCAGCATAAAACTATTAAACTAACCCCAACACCCAGAAGTATATCATATGATGAGAGAAAATTTAGTTTACTGAGTTTTAGACTACACTAAAAGGGTTTAATAGCATCATTTGAAATAACTATTTACATTGTTTAAAGAGACATTGTCCTGCCATACTGAATACAAAATGAAGGGTTGAAAGGTAATTCTTGGTGTTAAAGTAGGGTTTTTCTTCCTATCATGAGGAAAAGCCTCAGAATAGATTGCAAGAAGCAGTAGTTGAAAGTGCCACAAAAGACACCACCAGAAAAAAATCTAGGCTTGTATCTGGACAGGGCTGGTATTAAATAATAATCACAACTTCATGTTCTCCTGGAAGCTGAAACCGTGATCATTATTTTCCCATTTTCCCTCCTACCGAAACATCCCTACTTGCCTTTGTCCTTTTCCATGACCTTATCGGTATACTGAAAAGAAAAGAAGAAAAAGAAGAAAAATTTGGAGAGTCTCGTAATTCCTAACTAATTTAGTATAACATTTAGTTGTTATTACCTCGTACAATATATTTCCTAGCTTTCTGATTTATTATTTCGCTGTTCTTCTCAATATGTGTCCACTTGCATTATAATCAAGCCCGGACGACATCGCAGGTCTGTGCAGTCTGTGTATATATGTAGGTCTATGTAACTATAGTCTATTCGCTGTAAGTAGGCGAGAAATCATGATCTCTAACCTCTGTAACTCAAAAAGGGCTAGAGCAAATTGGCTGTAAATTTCCACATATACAGTATACCTTGACTGACTCTTCCCAACTGGTAGACATATTAGCTCAATTACTCTAGTAGTTTGTGAGTTACAGAGGTTAGAGATCATGATTTTTCGCCTACTTACAGCGAATAGACTATACCTCGCCTTCTCACACACACACACACACACACTCTCTCTCTCTCTCTCCACCCACTCCATCAGCCAGCTCGTTGAACTACAATAGTACCTTAAAATGTTGCTAGCGGCCCCGTAACCCGTATTTATGCCCGGGTCCCACAATCTCTTCATCACCCACCTTCACAGCCAGACCAGTTCCGGCACCCGACCGACCGACCAACCTTTCACGACCCAACCACACTTTTAATCTATGGTGAGACTCCCACGGCTATCCTTGTATTGATAGGCGCCATATTGTTGACCAAAGGATGTGTTCTGTCTGGCTTTCACTGTTCTGTTCTTTAAGGGAGCCCATCTCACTTTTTTTCTCTTTCTCTCCTTTTCTCCCTTTCTCTGGCTTGTATCCATTCGGCCCCATTCAGCCAACTGTTTTAAGACGTTTATCCCCACCCAGGTGCCGATTTCTTCCTGGCGAGCGATAGCGAGCCAGCATTATATGGAGAAATCCGGCTTTGCCGGAGAAATTTTTCTATCGAAAAATGTACAAATTTAGCTTGCTGTCAAAACAAAAATATATATATATATATATATATATGCTGGCTCGCTACCACTCGCCAGGAACATATTGACACCTGGATGGGGGTAAACGTCTTAAAACAGTTGGCTGAATGGGGCCGATTGGATACAAGCCAAAGAGAGAGGGAGAGAAAGAGAAAAAAAACTGCTGTTCTTTAAACAATATTCATATGGCAAATACAGTGTATTAGCCATCGAACGCCAATCGAACCACTTACAATTTTGATACTACATACATTGTCACAACGGAGGCATAAAGGATGAATAATGAACTTTCGCTCTCAATTTAATTTCGCCTAAACTCATGGACAGTCTTTAAATTCAATACATTTTCAGTTGCCTTTTATCAGACATTGACAATATATACAGTTGCCTATATTGACAAATGCGCAATTGAAGGTTGGAATAAAATTGAGGGCGAATTACGACATTTATCTTTCGTGCCTTCGCTGAGGAAAACAAAGACAAATTGTAAGCTTACGGAGTTCAATTATTACTTAATCACAGCGAAAGGTGTGATTACTGTAAAGAAGTTTACGTAATTCCTCATACAAAAGGTGGCGATACCCTAACCACCTCTTTTCACCAGCGATTTACACGATCTGGACGTTAATATGACCCTCTGGTCGCCCAATGTTCGCGTTCACACATTTTAAGGAGATTTATGATTAAGCGGAGACAAGAGAAGTGCGCCTATTGAAAAAGAAAGAAACAGTGTTGAGGTATTATTTCAAACATTGCGCAAGGGAATAGTGGGTTTTTTGGGAAGGTGTGTGATTGTGTGTATATGTGTGTGTGTGTATATGGAGGGGGGGATAAGGTAGGTACACATACAGACAGACGTGTATATATATATAGTCTTTTCTTAGCATTCCATTTGTTATGTGTTCGTCCTTTGTTCACATTCAATCACTTTTATTTATGTTTAAGCTATTTTAGGCATATCTATTATTGTTGTTCTCTATTGTACTGACTTTGCTTACATTTCTTCATTTCTATTTTTTAACTTTCAATTGCACACGGTGTCCCAAATAATTGATTCGCAACATTACTATCCCGCTTTTTAGCCTTGTTTTGTAATTTTAACTGATAGGACTATGTTTTATTTTGTAGATTCGCCTGATGATGGAGTAAGTCACCTCCGAAACGGTCGCCATTAAACATGTTTTTGCGACGAGTGCTTCTGGTTCTTCTATTCCTTATTCGCCTCCGCTTTCCCAAGGATGTATCGATTGCCACAATATATATATATATATACACACACACAGATAAATAGATAGCTAGGCAGACATAAATATAAACTATATCTATCTATCTATCTATTGCCGGACGCCTTACTTCCCTTACGAGGGTGGCCATACACAGAATGCCCCCAAGCGGACCTATTTCCTGTGAGAGGGACAACCCGAGCCAGTTTAGTGAAGGACTTACAGGATTGACCAGTCAATTTAGGATCCGTCCGACTCCGAGGCCCTCTGTGTATCATGTTAGCACTATTTTTCTACAGTGGTGTTCGGCTAATCCATCCACTAACCTGCCTTGCCCTTAGCTAAGCAGTACGGATTTGTATCAGGTTTACTCCCCTAGACAGGTTGCCAACCAAGGCTGACGAGTCCCATCCACCCGGATTTGTATAAGGTTGTCTCCCCTAGATGAGTTGCCGACCAAGGCTAATGAGTCCCATCCACCCAAACTATATACAGTATATAAATATATATATATATATACTACCGTCACTTATTCCTCTGACGAAGCTGCACTATTCTCTCAAATTGTCGCTACAAACTCCA
Organism: Paralithodes platypus; assembly: GCA_032716605.1. Lineage (NCBI taxonomy): Eukaryota > Metazoa > Arthropoda > Malacostraca > Decapoda > Lithodidae > Paralithodes > Paralithodes platypus. The sequence goes on from CM064580.1 coordinate 35,175,489, forward strand.
TCTAGGATCATTCCGGTGCTATTCGTCCCTCTTCACCCGCCTCTCTCTTACTTATGCATAATATCCAAATATCTTCTAATTGTAATTCATTATGGTGGGACAATACTTATTTAAACAATGTAAATGGTTACTTCAATTTAAGCTATTAAACCCGTTGAGTGTAGTCTAAATCTCAGTAAACTACATACTCAGCCTTCTTAAATTAAAATGTGTCATTCTCTCATCATATGATATACTTCTGGGTGTTGGGGTTAGTTTAATGGTTTTATTCTGCATAATTATTCCAGGTATTGCCTAACAATGTTATTTCATCTGGTAATGGAAGTATGCTGCTCTTGATTTAACTAATAGGGTTTAATTTTTGGCTTTGTGTACTGCTGCTAAACCCCAATTTGATGTCCTATTTTGTATTAATATACGAAGTATATACACTAAGCCCATCACACACACACACACACACTCATCCCATCATTCATACATACACCCTCAGCCCATCACACACACACACACACTAAGCCCATCACACACACACACACACACACACACACACACACACACACACACACACCTTCTCTTTATCTAGCCTCCCACACACCTAAGGCATCAGTCTGGGGCCCTCTTAGTATGCATGTGAAATCTGGAAAAAGCTCTTTGTTTATTCAGATTGTAATAGGTTTTTAAGTACCCGCGAGAAAGTACACTGCAAACTGAATAACCAACAACTGACCGCTCTACTTTTAAGGGGGGGATGGTTAACTTTTGGTCGATTTTTAAATGTATTAATTATTGTGCTACTTTCCTCCCTAGACCTCCATCAAACTTAAAAACAAAAACATCCATTAGATCCCCCATCTAGATTAGTTTGTAAATTTTTCGGCAGATAAATGTCCTGGCGGTTCTTCCAAAATTACAGGTTCACTATCGTTCACCAGGGAAAAAAATCGACACCTAAATAACACGAAAGGTCTTAATATTGACACAGAAATGGGGCGGAAGGTCTTAAAATCGACAAACTAATGGGGCAAACATCGTAACATCTGAAAACTAATGGGGCTAAACATGAGGGAGAAGGGGAACCAGAAAACCGGCCCATCCCCCCTTAAATATAAACACATACAATATAATTATGTAAAATGTTCAAAAGCCTGGTCTATGGGTAAACATACTTGTTTATGGAGATGGCTCCGTTTTTATCAGTGAAAACAACTAAGGAAAGGCGGAAGTGGATGCCTTTTCATCATTGGTGCATTTATAGTCTACACGGAAATAATTCACAAAACATGATTGATGGAAAGCGTAAATGTTAATACTGTACGTAATTTGCAATTTCCAGCATATCGGTATAATAAAACTATGCCTATTAAATAACACCCCGTTCTTAACATTAATCATCAACTACAAACCCAATGCACTTGAATAAACTAATGAAAGCATATGGTCCTCCCGGGATTCGAACTCGGTTTACCACACCCAGAACATAAGCATCTACATTACACCACCAACACAGTTATACCAAGAGGAAGGACCTATCAGCGTTAGAATCAATGTAGATATTCTTAATTTTGTTCATTCCTAGATGTTACTAGAGGATGGTATTAAGATAACGGTGCACGATGAAAGAAGACAATAAATGTTTGTCTTGATCCGAAATAACATTTGAAATATTTGTTGTGATACGCACAACAATCTAATCTCCTATTCTGAAACGCCCACGGACTCCTAATGTATCCTTACTTAATTCAAACTAGCTAAATATACCCTAACTTAACCAGACCTAGCCAAATTACACCTAACCTAACAAAACTTAACCGAACCTACCCTAGACTAACTCAACTTTAGCCTAATCTAATTCATCTTAATCAAGGGTGTTAGGGGATGTTTTTAGTTTGTTACCTAGACTTCCATCAAGCTTAAAATTACACCCACTTGACCCCCTTTGAAGATAAATTTGTACATTTTTCGGTAGGCCAGTTCCTCTTAAATTACTGGATTGCTATCACTCGCCAGGAAAAATCGAATCCTAAATGGCACGAAAGGTCATCAAATTGACAGAAATGGGGCGAAAGCCTTAGCCAAATAATACAATGGGGCTAAATATGAGGGAGAAAGGGATCCAGAAAAAAATCCCTCAAGTGGAAGACTCCCCTTAAGGGTTGTGGACGTTTGGGTTGTGGCCGTTTTGAGCTACAAAGTACAGTATATGAATCATGGGAAACTGACCAGCACACAACCCTTAGATAACCTCATATAATAATTAATATTAACACATTCATTCAGATGACAAACATGTGTATTTTATTCAAGCTCCTCTGCATTTAATGTTTTGTTTTTGTGAATACTAGAACAATCTGTTGTAATTAATTAGAGGGTTGATGAAAATGTTTATGCTTCTAAAATTCTCAGATCCTTCCTTAATCTTACATAAATCATCTGATGATTGCTACAATAATAAGAAAAGTGACGTCATAATATTGTAAGGATTAGGACGGTGCATGCGAATAATTGCCTTATCTGATACAGGTCCTGATAACAGGCAGAGATATTTGAGGCAACAAACCTGCTGAATATTTTGACTTTTTTTTTTTAGTTCTTCTAGTTAAGGGTTAATAATTGTTCACAAAAGCCAAACGTTCTTATAAATAATAATCTAAATTCAGATTTTTTTCCCCGAGGGGCTTGCCTTACACTTTCCTAAATGTATAGTCAGTAGAGTAATGTGTATCAATAACAGTATTATATGATAACTTTAAAATACGAACTAGTGAACCAATGCACACACCTACACACAAACCTACACACACACACACTAATACCCACAGCCAAACAGATAGACACATAAACACATATAATATAAATACATACACAAAACTCATAATACGTACTTATAGACACGCATGGACATACAGTATATGTACACACACACACACCCAGACATCCCCCACCCTCACACACACAGACATCCCTCTCCCCCTTACACACACACACACACACACACACACACACACACACACACACACACACACACACACACACATACACACACACACACACACATACATACATACATCCCCCACCCTCTCTCACAACACACACACACACACACACACACAGAGCTAGGGGGTATGTGGGAAACTGTACCTGACCTCACACCAGGTGCTGCCTCAGGTGCCAACTAACCACATTGGAGGGATGGTGGTGGCTATGGTAGTGTGGTGGTTGTTGCTTTTTGTTGCTGTTCCCCAAGCTGCCTGGCCGAACATCCCCAAGGCCCCGAGCAAGGCCAAGGCCATAACCGAGCGCCCCCACAGAACCCTCCCTGCCGACCACAATAAAGCCTGGGTGACCGAAGTCACTCCATGGCGGGGAGCTGAGGAGGGTGAGGAAACGCCCGGGAAACCAAAGCCCCACCCAGGGCCCTGTGCCCCTCAGCAATTATGAAGAGAAAGTTGAGGGGCAAAGGAAAAATGTGACGCTTTGGCTTTCAATCTTGGTAGATTGGGAGGTCAATCCACGGAAGAGACGCCGTCACTTGAGATCTAGAAAATATATAAGTAAAAGGAACAGTCAGAGTAAGCTATGGGTATGGCAGAGATCGCTCAGTGTGGTGGTAATGGTAGCTTGGTAGTGTGGTGGTAATGGTAGCTTGATAGTGTGGTGGGTATGGTAGTGTGGTGTGTATGGTAGCTTGGTAGTACAATGGTTATGGTAGTGTGGTGGGTATGGTAGTGTGGTGGTAATGGTAGCTTGGTAGTACGATGGTTATGGTAGTGTGGTGGTAATGGTAGCTTGGTAGTATGGTGGGTATGGTAGTGTGGTGGTAATGGTAGCTTGGTAGTGTGATGGTTATGGTAGTGTGGTGGTAATGGTAGCTTGGTAGTACGATGGTTATGGTAGTGTGGTGGTAATGGTATCTTGGTAGTATGGTGGGTATGGTAGTGTGGTGGTAATGGTAGTTTGATAGTGTGGTGGGTATGGTAGTGTGGTGGTAATGGTAGTTTGATAGTGTGGTGGGTATGGTAGTGTGGTGGTAATGGTAGTTTGATAGTGTGGTGGGTATGGTAGTGTGGTGGTAATGGTAGATTGGTAGTGTGATGCTTATGGTAGTGTGGTGGTAATGGTAGCTTGGTAGTACGATGGTTATGGTAGTGTGGTGGTAATGGTATCTTGGTAGTATGGTGGGTATGGTAGTGTGGTGGTAATGGTAGTTTGATAGTGTGGTGGGTATGGTAGTGTGGTGGTAATGGTAGCTTGGTAGTGTGATGGTTATGGTAGTGTGGTGGTAATGGTAGCTTGGTATTATGGTGGGTATGGTAGTGTGGTGGTAATGGTATCTTGGTAGTGTGATGGTTATGGTAGTGTGGTGGTAATGGTATCTTGGTAGTATGGTGGGTATGGTAGTGTGGTGGTAATGGTAGTTTGATAGTGTGGTGGGTATGGTAGTGTGGTGGTAATGGTAGCTTGGTAGTGTGATGGTTATGGTAGTGTGGTGGTAATGGTAGCTTGGTATTATGGTGGGTATGGTAGTGTGGTGGTAATGGTATCTTGGTAGTGTGATGGTTATGGTAGTGTGGTGGTAATGGTATCTTGGTAGTATGGTGGGTATGGTAGTGTGGTGGTAATGGTAGTTTGATAGTGTGGTGGGTATGGTAGTGTGGTGGTAATGGTAGCTTGGTAGTGTGATGGTTATGGTAGTCTAGTGGTAATGGTAGCTTGGTAGTACGATGGTTGTGGTAGTGTGGTGGTAATGGTATCTTGGTAGTATGGTGGGTATGGTAGTTTGATAGTGTGGTGGGTATGGTAGTGTGGTGGTAATGGTAGCTTGGTAGTGTGATGGTAATGGTAGTGTGGTGGTAATGGTAGCTTGGTAGTATGGTGGGTATGGTAGTGTGGTGGTAATGGTAGCTTGGTAGTGTGGTGGTAATGGTAGCTTGGTAGTATGGTGGGTATGGTAGTGTGGTGGTAATGGTAGTTTGATAGTGTGGTGGGTATGGTAGTGTGGTGGTAATGGTAGCTTGGTAGTGTGGTGGGTATGGTAGTGTGGTGGTAATGGTAGCTTGGTAGTATGGTGGGTATGGTAGTGTGGTGGTAATGGTATCTTGGTAGTGTGATGGTTATGGTAGTGTGGTGGTAATGGTAGCTTGGTAGTGTGATGGTTATGGTAGTGTGGTGGTAATGGTAGCTTGGTAGTGTGATGGTTATGGTAGTGTGATAGTTGTTGGTGAGTGCCTATGAGAAATCGCTGCAGTTAAATCTAAATGGAGCACAATTCCACCTGTTGCCAGCCTACTTGTGAGAGGTTAAGCTGTAGCCATTTGTTATAAGAGAGGTAGATATTATAGTGGTGATGGTAGTAGTTGTGGTGGTATAGGTAGCGCCAGCGAACTTGATAATAATATTGACCCCTTAACTTCTTATAGCTCGAAATTAATTAAAGCAATCGGGCTGACGTTTCTATTATTTGGGAAGAGTTCACCAGGAAATAGGTGTGGATATTTACAACCAGTTTGCTCTATGCCCTTTTGAATTACAGAGAGGTCATGAATCAAAATTATTGTCAAGTTCGTTGGCGCTACCTATAGTGTTATACCCTCTTCATTCTAGGTAGGCCACACATATTAAGGGGAGGTTTTGTGTGTGTTCCGTAGACCTCCATCATGCTTAAAAGTACACCCCCTAGACCCCCTTTCAAGATAAATTTGTACATTTTTCGGTAGAAAAATTTCCCGGCCGAAGGCCGATGCCTCTTAAATTACAGGCTCGCTATCGCTCGCCAGGGAAAAATCGACACCTAAATGGGACGAAAGGTATTAAAAGTGACATAATTGGGGTGAAAGTTCTTAAAATCGCCAAATTAATGGGGCGAACGTCTTAAAATCTCAAAAGCAATGGGGATAAACATGAGGGAGATAGGGCTAAAGAAAAAAATCCCTCAAGTGGAAATCTCCCCTTAACCACTAACCTCAATAACTAAAAAAACGACTAGAGTAATCGACCTGATATTTCTATCGCATGGGAAGAGTCAGCCAGGGAATAGGTGTGGGAATTTAGGGCCCATTATCTAATCTCCTTTTGAGCTACAGAGGATAGGAGTCACAAATTCTGGCCTACCTATAGTGAACAGGGTATAGTAGTGGGGGGGGGGGGGTTAGTGGTGGTGGTGGTAGTGGTAGTTGTTATAATAATTGTGGTGGTAGGGGGAGGGCGAGGTTAGTGGTTACGGTGTCAGTGGTGGTGGTAGTTGTGGAAGTGGTAGCAGAAGTGGTGGTGATGGTTGTGGCAGTAGTGGTGGTGATGATGGTGATAGTAGTGGTGGCATAGAAAATTTGTGGTGAAGGCAGTGGTTGTGGTGATTATTCTAGGAGTGAAAGGAACAGTGATGGTGATAATTGTGGAGTGGCATTGGTGTTGGTGGTGGATGGTGAACATAGTGGTGATGGTTGCTGTGATGGTGAGAATGATTATTTTCAAACTATAGCAACACAGAGATTAGGAGTAGTACTGAGGGTTATAATATTACTTTTGTTTGATGGCATAATATATATTTGTGTTACTGTTAATGATAAGTATATATGCTTCAGTACCCCATTCGTACCTATTGATGCTACTAATATTGAGATTATAACTATAGTCCATTAATTATTAGTAGGCCAGAAATCGTAACCTCAAACCTCTGTAACTCAGAAAAGACTAGAGCAAATGGGCTGTAAATGTCCACAAATATTCCCTGTCTGCCTCTTACCAAATATTCCCTGTCTGCCTCTTACCAAATATTAGAAATATTAGCTCGATTACTCTAGTCGTTTATGAGTTCCAGAGGTTAGTGGCCAAGTGTTTTGGCCTATCTGTAATGAATGGACTATATTAGTCCAGTATTTATGGTTGTATTACTCGGGTCTGATAGTAGTGTGTAGTGGTCAATATGGTAGTAGTGTGAGGGTCTGGTAGTTATGGTAGTCGTGGAATAAATGCACATAGTAGATAGTAATAGTAGAGTGCGTAGTACTATAGTCTATTCCCTGTAAGTAGGCGAGAAATCATGACCTCTATCCTCTGTAACTCGAAAAGGGCTAGAATGAATTGGCTGTAAATCTCCACATCAATTCCTTGACTGACCCTTCCCAAATGGTAGAAATATTCGCTCGATTACTCTAGTCGTTTTTTAGTTACAGAGGATAGAAGTCATGCTTTCTCGCCTATACTTACAGACTATAGTATAAGGTGCCCCCCAAATGGTGCTCCTAGCAATCGAGGTCGCAACATCGGCAGTGCTTCTTTTTGCGGTGGTAGAATGTGGTTTCCGTTCGTCCATTATATATTATAGGTGGCTCCCAGATATCCTAACTGGCTGGCCTGGCTAATAGCGATGGTGGTATGATATGGGGCTTGTGATCATAGTGGTTGTGCTCAGGTTAAGGGGACACTGACTGCTTTTTTGGCCTATAAATTCATTCATTCATAAATTCTTAGCTTCCTCGCTAGACACCCCTCAAACTTAGAAAAACATCCCCTAGCCCCCCCCCCCCCCCTCAAGATAAATTTGTACATTTTTCGATAGAAAAATGTCCCTCTTACAATTACAGGCTCGCTTACGCTCGCCAGGAAAAAATCGACACCTAAATGGCACGAAAGGTCTTAATATTGGCAAAGAAATGGGGCTAAAGGTCTGAAAATCGCCAAACTACTGGGGCGAATGTCTTGTAATCTCCTAACTAATAGGGCTAAACATGAGGTGGTAGAATGTGGTTCCCGTCCGTCCATTATATATTATATAGATGGCTCCCAGATATCCTAAATGGCTGGCATGGCTAATAGTGATGGTGGTATGATGTGTAGCTTGTGATCATAGTGGTTGTGCTCATGTTAAGGCGAGGCCAGACGGTTTTGTGCACCATAATTTACTGGTTCGGCTCAATGGTTTAAGGAAGGGGTTTAATTTGCTCTCTAAACCTCTATCAAGCTTAAAAAAACACCCACAAGACCCCCCTTCGTATATATATTTGTACATTTTTCGGTAGAAAAATGTCCCGCCCGAAGGCCGATTCCTCTTCATATACAGGCTCACTATCGGTCGCCAGGAAAAAATCGACACCTAAATGGCATGAAAGGTCTTAATATTGGCAAAGAAATGGGGGCAAAAGGTCTGAAAATCGCCAAACTAATGGGGCGAATGTCTTGTAATTTCATAACTAATAGGGCTAAACATAAGCGAAAAAGCAACTGCCTCCCCTTAACTACCAGCTGTGTGATAGGGATGGTTGTGTTGAAGAGGATAACGTGGTGGGTATAATAACATAATAGGATACCATGTAAGTTGTGTTATGCACCCGCGGTCAGTCTAAATCCACGTTTTTAGGCGAATATTTACCCCTAATGGATTATAATTTTCAAGAACTCTCGCTTGAATAATGCATGTCTTGTTTATAATGTGCAAGAAATTTCGGTACTATAATATTTACGATGAAATATTCAGAGTCTTGGCGAAAGCTGTCTTTAAGGGGAGATCTCCACTTGAGGGATTTTTTCTTGACCCCTTTCACCCTCATGTTTAGCCCCATTGCTTTTGATATTATAAAACGTTCGCCCCATTAGTTTAGCGATTTTAAGAACTTTCACCCCATATTAAGACCTTTCGTGCCATTCAGGTGTCGATTTTATCCTGGCGAGCGATAGCGAGCCTGTAATTTAAGAGGAACCGGCCTTCGGCCGGGAAATTTTTCTACCGAAAAATGTACAAATTTATCTTGAAAGGGACTCAAGGGGGTGTAATTTCAAGCTTGATGGAAGTTTAGGAAACACACTAAAAACCTCCCCTTAAATAAGTCAAACATGAAAGTCATACCGGTACATTAGATTGATACAAAATTACTTCGATTTTTTTTTTTTAACATGAGTTGATTTTTAACTGTTTGTAAAATATCTAGTTTTACAAAACAGCAATTATTTTAGCTGGATCTTAAATTTATTAGTTTTGTCAATTAAATAATGTTTTCAAATTGTCAGAAGATAAACAAATTCCCAAATTTGAGAACAATCTTATTATATAAGAACCAATATAACACACACACACACATATATATATATATATATTACAATGTTAGCAAGATTCACAGATCCACGGTCCAGCACAACTGAACAAAAAGGAGAGAGAGAAAGAAAGCCTGGAATGTGTGACTAAGTAAAATTTGCAAGGTAGGTGAAATATTGAAATTGCTTGACTAATTACATTTTGTACGTAACACCTGCTGCCATATTCCATCAGTCGGGGTTCACGCTGTGTTTTCGCAAAGGTAAACATAAGAATGACAAGCCTTTAATTATCCATGGCTGAATAGTCAAGTTAAAAAATATTGTCTCACCCATTCATCCATTAACGAGAGAGAGAGAGAGAGAGAGAGAGAGAGAGAGAGAGAGAGAGAGAGAGAGAGAGAGAGAGAGAGAGAGAGAGAGAGAGAGAGAGAGAGAGAGAGAGAGAGCGCGCTATATTTAGACGATATTATACACAGCTTTGGAAAGATCTGTGGTAGTGAAAAGGGTTGATTGAGATAGTTTGAAGCTTTATTATTGCTAGAGGTCCTTCCTAAGCTTAATAAAATCGTCTCAAAGTTGCCAGAATAGGATGAAAATGACGTCCCTGGTATTGTATGGGTTAGAAATGACGTCCCTGGTATTGTATGGGTTAGAAATGACGTCCCTGGTATTGTATGGGTTAGAAATGACGTCCCTGGTATTGTATGGGTTAGAAATCCCATCTTCCCTCTTCTACTCTCACTTTTACTGGACATTATTATTAGTAAGGCTAGAGCCAACAATGCATGTGACTGGCGACTGTTAAAACATCAAACAGATTTACCTTTTTATTTTTTTAGTTAAAATAGGACTTCAGATACTATCAACCCGTCTGGATTATTAGGCCAGCACACTATAAGTAAAAAATAACGTCAGGACTGAAGCCTCTTTTCGAGAACTACTGTCCCTATTAGTAACTCTGTTATATATAGCCTCACATCACCAAAGGGTAGGTGTGGTGGAGTCGATTTATTACCGAGCTGGTAACCTAATTTTAAAATCCTGATGTGTGGAAGAAGACATTATTGGAATACAAATTTTACCGTACATAGTTTCAGTACATTACCACTAAGCCCACCTACACTCCATAAAAATAGTCATGCTAATTCCGTTACATTAGCATTGTATGCATATTCCCACAAACAATATATATATATATATATATATACTGTTTATATATCTATCTATCTATCTATCTATCTATCTATCTATCTATCTATCTATATATATATATATATATATATATATATATATATATACTGTATATATATATATATATAAATGAAAACATGTAATGGGAAACAGACCATAGTGAGTGACACTGTAAAGTCTGAAGTGACGAGTCAAGACTGAAACGATCCGGTTTCTAAACTCAGCATCTAATTCGTCATCTGGAATAAGGCCCCCAGACTTCATCGAGCAATCGAATCTACTGGCTATAGAAATTCTTTATAAGGAGTTACATTAGCATTGTATGCATATTCCCATAAACAATATATATATATATATATATACTGTTTATATATCTATCTATCTATCTATCTATATATATATATATATATATATATATATATATATATATATATATATATATATATATATATACTGTATATATATATATATAAATGAAAACATGTAATGGGAAACAGACCATAGTGAGTGACACTGTAAAGTCTGAAGTGACGAGTCAAGACTGAAACGATCCGGTTTCTAAACTCAGCATCTAATTCGTCATCTGGAATAAGGCCCCCAGACTTCATCGAGCAATCGAATCTACTGGCTATAGAAATTCTTTATAAGGAAGGAAAGTTATATATATATATATATATATATATATATATATATATATATATATATATATATATATATATATATATATACGCATGCTGTCTATACTATTGCAAATGCAGTGCAGGTTAGCTCATGCTACATACGACAAGCAACCATAGCATATTATAGGGAAATAAATCATTCGAGAACCGTGATTTATTCCTTGACTATGAGATATCGCCGAAATACTGTAATAATTTTATGAACAGTGTAATGCCCTGTACCGGAAATCCCGCAACCCCATTACCGTACTACTCGAGTTGACGTCTGGGATAACGTAACATAGTCGTTGATGGCGAAGTCTAGTAAACCCATCACGGGAATCACCACGAGACTATCACCTGGTTCTTTCAAGGAGAAGTAAGATTGTTATCCTATTGAACGTCCGTGGTAGTACAGTGGGTTAGTGCGCGGACCTGGTTAACCTACTGAGGTCGCTAACCAGGGTTCGAACCCCGCGCCAGGCATTTCAAAACCTAGGGACTTTTCGGGAGGGTTAAATTCCCTTCGTATACCCAGCATTTCATTGGTGGCAGTCACGGAACGTGATCTGGTAGCTAGATAGAGCACCCATCACACGAACCTGCGCCAGGCATCTCAAAGCCTGGGGATATTGAGATTACTGAGGTGATGTGGCCAAGATACCTTACGACCTTAAAGAGGCCTTGTTAAACAAGGATGTAGTGTAATGCCCTGTACCGGAAATACCGCAACCCCAGTACCGTACTACCCGAGTTGACGTCCGGGATAACGTAAAATAGTCGTTGATGGCGAAGTCTAATAAACCCATCACGTGAATCACCACGAGACTATCACCTGGTTCTTTCAAGGAGAACTAATGTTGTTATCCTATTGAACGTCCGTGGTAGTACAGTGGGTTAGCGCGCGGACCTGGTTGACCTACTGAGGTCGCTATCCAGGGTTCGAACCCTTTTCGGGAGGGTTAAATTCCCTTCGTACACCCATGCATTTGAAACAGAATAAAATTGAATTGATTTTTGTTTTTATTATAGTTTTTATATATCTCACCACGAGAAATAATCAAATTCAGCTTACTAAACTAATGAGTTTACCGAAATAAATTACAAACCAAGAATATTGTACACAATGGGTTCAGCAGACTGTTTCATTTAGTTATTATGCCAGTTGTACACTCAGGGTCAAAGGAAAAGTATCACCTATCGATTTCAACTTTATCTCTAGCTGTGACATGTTATAATATTAGTTGTTGTATGTGGCCGCTTCCTAGCACAAATCAACATAGTTATTAAAATTGTCATTCCTGTAGAGCATGTATGCAGTATTTATGTAATTACTTGGTATCACACATCTATTAGTAATTATTTTGTATTACAAATTTATATATAATATATTGCTATATTAAGTACTTCCTATCATATATCTACGTAGTTATTATGTAATAATTTCAAATCACATACTGTACACAACTTGTATGTAAATGCAATCACTTATGTACACACTTTATATATAATTGATGTCTATCATACATCTATAAAGCTTTTCAAGACGAGAATCTTTACTTTAATAATATAAAATATATAAACATATAAAGCAGAAGCAGAGGAAAAGCTCCAAGACTTTTGGCCATAACTCTGCTTCCACAATAGTTTCTCCGTCACTGTGGCAAGAGGTACAATCAACAGCGTGGCATCCAACACCATGATACACATCTGAAACCCATTACCCAGCGGGGGATCCAACACCCTGACCGCAATAAAGGTCTAATCACTTCACCCTTTTCTTCCGGCACCATTCTTTCGGCATCTTGTGTATGGAACTTCTGAATTAAAATGTGATAAGACTTTAAATATTTTGTATATTCGATATTCAGTTTAGTTGCCGACACCACTATAAAGCGACCACCGAGTTTTTTAAGGATAACACTGTCGATCAGAAGTTGTAGGAAATTCCCAGGTATGAATTGGACTTACGGGTAGTTTGATAGAACAGTGGTCGCCAACTTGACACATGGACATAATTTTGTTTTCTATGGCCATAGTCTAGGAAACATTCACTGAGTGCCTAATATATTACGACACATTTGTAACTTCATATATAAAACACATGTATACCATAGAGCATACGTCACAATGTCTTTACATCTGATATTATCATGGAGGTTTAATCCTATAGCAACTCTTAGCAGCGTAATCTTCTTCTGAACTATACATGCACAAAGCATTTATGGACCCTTTGGATACCCTACGACTATACTTGACTGGTCTCCCATTTCTCTTACCACACCTGTGTATCTTCACTTCATTAGTAAATTATACCTGCTTCTATGTCGATCTCCAAAAACATACATACATACATACATACATACATACATACATACATACATACATACATACATACTGTATATACATACATACATACATACATACATACATCCTACATACATACATAAACACATACATACATATATACATACATACATAATACATAACATATACATACATACATACATACATACATACATACATACATACATACATACATACATACATACACATACATACATACATACATACATACATACATACATACATACATACATACATACGTACATACATACATATATATATAATTATAATTATATATATATATATATATATAAAAATATAATACAGTATATAACTTCTATGGCTGCACTGAGGGCTTGATAAAAGGAGGCTTTGCACCAAGATGGCGACCTGTGACATGAAATTCAGGAGCCTATATTTCACTACTCTTTTAATCCAGGTATTCTGTTCATAATCACGGCTGCCGGAGCCTCAAGTGCCCATCACTCCTCACACAATCTTTGATCTTCCTTCACTTGCTTCTAGACCGGTTTGCGTTATTCCACCGGAATGGGGCAAGTTAATACAGCTATATATACAATTGTTACGGTATCTAACAGGTAATGGAAATGCCTTCATTTCGAGAGACTTATGCCAAGCTGAATACAATCGTTTTGCGGGAGCTAGAATGCAATAAAGAAATCGTTTTGAGTTTGAAAAGGCTTAGCATAAATGTTGGTAATGATACACATGCTGGATGTTGTCGCAGCGTTTGCACTTCTGGCTATACAGTTTAGACAATCAAACTTCTCAGCTGATCGAATCACTCGACACGTGTATATAGCACCGCTTTGTTGGTACTTATATTTTATATTAATATACTGTATATGAAATAGGGTAAATTATACTCGACTCGGTTATGATAGGCTAGATTAGGATATGCTTAGTTGGAGTAGCATTATTATGCATTGTGTAAATTTGAAAACTAAAGTAAACTTGCGTGCAGCGTGGTTCGCAAATTTGAAACTCATCTAACAGTAGCTTTAATTTGCTACTACTAGATGGCAACATATTATTTTTACTCTAGCCATTACTTATATTGATTTATATGTATTTCCCTGTCACTATGGCCGGTCATCGTCTTCGCTGCAAATACTGAAGCTCTTTTTGTAACGTGTTGGTTAGTTACACCAATGAAAAACTGCAGGAATGCGGAAACCACCTTGCAGAATTAAGGTTGACTATTATAGTGGTGTTGGTATATATGAACTGTTCCATCTCGGTTAAATTATGAAATATAAAATGAAAATATAGCACAATCTCTTATCGGAGCCTCAGACACCCATCACGCTTAAGACGCTCGGCGATTTTAGATGTCCATTCATTTCTGGAGCGGTACATGATCACGACCATTTCCCGTCAGTCTCCCGGCGATACAGACCCTTCAGTGAACAGACACTAGATAACTGACTGGGACTCTAATACCAGGTAAGATATGGTAGCTTGATCATAATTGGAAGGTGTGTTGGTTAGTTGTAATGTCAGGTAATATATGGTATTTAAATCATAGTGGGAAAGGTATTAGGTTTGTTATAAGACCAGGTAAAAAGGGGTTATCACTCCTGGCCATTTTTTCGTGGTTTCTCGATCTTCGTTCATGGTTTAGACGACGATACCGCGGTTTCCCTATCACACATGCACCTCGATAATCCACGGAAAAAAAATACTACTACATCTGGCAGTCTTGTTGTCAAATTACACCAAGAGCAAGAAGCCTAATTCCAGTCTTTATTAATCTTGCATAGTACAACATTAATGTGAAAAACGTGTTTAAATATTTGATTAAGTACAATTTAAGGGAAAAAGGTAAATTATTCAACTGTAATCTATCTATCTATTGCCTGACGCCGTGATCCCCGAAGGGGTGGCCACGAACGAACCGCCCCCATGCACCACTGTCCCCAGTCAGTCGACGCCCCTCCTCCCAACCAGCACCACTGTAATACTGTATGATAAGTAGGACGGCCGAGCAATACGTTGGGCAGCCACATAACACACATACCTACCTACTCTCTGTTAGACATGGTCACTGTACAATGTATATAATTGCAATTACATACTCCCCTAGTATTTGATATTACAGGTCCATTAAGCTTCCTGATACAATGTAATGGAAATTAACAAAACTCATCTTACTAAACACATTAACACTGGCTACGAGAAGCCAGAACTTACTCCTTGAGTAGAAGAAATACTGGGAATATCGGCTCACACTTTGGTCAAAGAATTGTACAGAAAAGCGGTGTGAAATATATGAAAGCCGGGTGCCTCCTACTCTCCATAAGAGAGGAGATATACACTGAGAAAGTAAGAGGAGGTGCGTTGATGATACGAAATGCTTTTGATACTACCCTTTTAAGAAGTGCGGTATGGGTGGAACTTCCCCACACATGTGAACAAGACTCGATACATTTTTGTCTATGTGAATGAGGGAGACAAAAGGCAGAACTGCCTGTGACGAGTGCCTCAACAAGAGTTTAAAGAGTGACAGGGCCGAAATCAAGGGACGTTCGAGCCAAAATGCCTGGACACACGGAGTTTGAAGCAATTTAAGTCATAGGATGAAGGAAAGACTGATTCTGGGAGAGAGTTTCATAGCTCAGCTGTTGAATAGAAGAAAGTCTGAGAATATCGTTTCACTCTTGGCTTGAAGAGTTATACAGAGTAGGGTGGGATTATGTTGCAAGGCGAGTGCTATGTACTCTACGAAGAGAGGGTGATATACACTGAGAGAGCTCTGAGGAACACTGATTATTGTAATAGCAGAAGAATAGTGAGAGAGATGCAACATTGCGGCGAAGAGAGAGACTGCAGATAATTGGTGACAGGGCGTGAGTTAATGAGACGGAAGGCTTTCCTTTCTACTCTGTCTAGAAGTGCTGTGTGAGAGGATCCTTCCCACACATGTGAGCAATACTCAATACATGGACGCACTGTGCCCCTGTACAGAGCAAGGAGCTGCGCAGGGGTAAAGAACCACCGAAGGCGGTTGAGCACGCCCAGCTTCTGGGAAGCTGTTTTAGCAAGAGTAGTAATATGATCTTTCCAAGAGAGATCATAAGAAAAGGAGACACCAAGAATATTTAGAGAAGATGAAGGGTTAAGTTGTATGTTGTTGAAGAGTAAGTCATACTTTTCTGGAAGGGGGCTACGAGTAGACAGATGGAGAAATTGTGTTTTGGATGCATTGAATGTAATAAGGTTTTCTCTGCCCCAATTTGAGATAGTAGGGAGATCAGAAGATAGGTGCCTTAAGGCCTCCTTACGTGAATTTTGGAGTTCCTGCTGTGAATGAATTCGGGGAAGGCTAGTTGAATAGTGTAATGTAGAATCGTCAGCATATGAGTGAATAGGGCTGGAGGTGCAATTGAGAAGGTCGTTAATGAATAGTAGGAAGAGAATTGTAGATAGGACAGAACCCTGAGGAACGCCGGAATTAATAGGTTGGGGAAGTGAACGGTGGCCGTCCACAACTGCAGCTATGGAACGGCAGGAAAGGAAATTAGAGACAAAGGCACAGCTGGAGGAGGGATAGAACCGAAGGAGGGTAGTTTGGAAATGATGGCTATGTGCCAGGCTCTGTCGAAGGCCTTTGATTTGTCTAGTGCAATAGAAAAAGTCTCGTCGAAGTCCCGAATGGAGGATGACCATTACATGGGCGCACTGTGCCCTTACTGTATACATAGCAAGAAGCAATGCATAGTTGAAAAACCCACGGAGACGGTTGAGCATACCTAACTTCTGGGAAGCTGTTTTAGCAAGTATGGTAATATGATATTTTCAAGAAAGTCCAGAAGAAAAAGACACACAAAGAATATTGACAGATGATGAAGGGTTGATTTGTGTATTATTGAAAAGTAATTAGGGATAGTTGTGTGGAAGATTGTGATGGGTAAATAATTGGATAAATTGAGTTTTGGGTTTTGGGTTTTTCTCTGCTCCAATCGGAAATAGTTAATAGATCAGAAGATAGGCAGGATACGACCTCATTACATGAGTTTTGAAGTAATTGCACGGCAGGTCGTTGTGGAACACTAGTTGAATAGTGTAAAGAATAGTTATTGGCATAGGTGTGAATAGAGCTAGACTCGCTAGAGGTACAGTTGAGATGATCATTAATGAATATTAGAAAGAGAACTGGAGACATGACAGAACTCTGACGAATACCGAATACCGGAGTGGATAGGTTAAGGAAGTGAGCGATAGCCGGCCACAACCGCAGCTATGGAACGGGAAAGGAAATTTGAGATAAATTCACAGATAGAAGGATGAAAACCGAAGGAGGGTAGTTTAGAAGTTTGAGATTTGTGCCAGACTCAATAAAAACAAATCGATATGTCTAGTGCAATAGAAAATGTTTCACTGACGTTCCGAAAGAAGAAGGACCAAGAGTTAGTAAGATAAGAAAGGAAAACACCAGTAGAGTGAACCTTAAGTAAGCCATAATGGCGATCTGAAAGTAGATTATGGGAAGAGAAAGGCTTAAGAAATTTTGAATTAAGAGTAGATTATAAAACTTCAGAGATACAAGACATGAGAGCAATTGGAGGGTTGAGAGGGATCACCCTATTTTGGGACAAGTTAAATGAGAGTAAAATTCCAGCGAGAAGGGAAGATGTTAAAGGAAAGACAGACGGAAGAGTTTGCCTTGGCAGGGAGTTAGCATGGAAGAACAGTCTTTGAGTGCAATAGGAGGAAGATCATCAGGTCTGTACGCATTCTTAGTATTAAGCCCAGAGAGTGCAGATAGTACATCCTTAGAAGATATTAGGATATCAGGCATAAGTAAGAGAGAGGAGGTGGAGAGGGAGGAATAGCACCGGAATCATCCAAGGTGGAGTTTTTAGCGAAAGTTTGAGCAAAGAGTGCAGTTTTGTCATAGGAAAAAGAGTTACAGTGGTGCCGTCGGAGTGGAAAAGAGGACGGAAAGACGAGGAAGTAAAATTGTTGGAGCTATCATTTGATTAAAGTATAATCGTCTAGTATTAGCCAAAACACAAAACAAAACAGAAAAACGATTGATTTGATATAAATATCTATCCTTTAATTAAGAGTTACTTACAAGTGGATAAACATCGTTCTCTGTTATCCAGAATAAAATAAAATCCAAGGTGTTGTGGTATTGAAGGAAATAATATCGATACTTTCTCTTTCAGCCGCACCCATACTGTACACACATTTCTTACACCCACTGCTATTCAGGTTGGTAACAATATACCGTATTGTTTTCATATTGCTGACTTTATGGATGTCATTATAGTGTTACAGGGGGATTTTTAAAGATACAATTTTACGAGACACTCATATCTGTATCTTCACTCTTCGAAACTTGTGATGGGTAACTACAGGTTCTAATTTCCTGCTGGGTGAACAGAGGCATTGGGTGTGCGGAGATAGATCGTCTGCCTCCTCTTGCTGGGGGAACGACCTCTGTGTTATGAGCAGAGTGTAATAATACAAACATCGTAGGATACATATTAAGAGGAGATAGGTCGCTTTTCAGGTCCCCTCTCTCCCTAGTGTTAAGCCCCATTTGTTTTGAGATTATAAGACGTTCGGCTCATTAGTTTGGCGGCTTTAACACCTTTCGCCCCATTTCGTTGTCAATTTTATAACCTTTTGTGCCATTTAGGTGGTATTTGTTTCCTGGCGAGCGATAGCGAGCCTGAAGTTATAGGAGGAACTGGCCTTCGGCCGGGACATTTTTTTACCGTAAAATGTACAGATTTATCTTGAAGGGGGATCTAGGGGTTGTTTTTCTAAGCTTGATGGAGGTCTAGCGATGGGAACTAAGAAATAAAGGAATATATTAATCAATAGAAAAAAAAAAAAAACAAAAAAAAAAAACCGGTCCCTCTCCCCACGTACACATATCAGGCCCCATGTGTAGCTCAGGTATAATGAGTGCAAGTCTACGGAGTCGTTTGTTAAGGCTATGATTGTTAGAGGCGTACTTAAGGGGGTCACCTTCTTTTTTTCTCTTTGGGTTGTATCCATTCGACCCCATTCAGCCTACTGTTTTAAGACGTTTATCCTCATCCAGGTGTCTATTTATACCTGGCGAGCGATAGGAAGCCACCATAGTTTCGATAATGTGTTAGACAGGTGGCTAAATTTGTACATTTTTCGATAGAAAAATGTTTCCGGCGAAGCCGGATTTCTCCATAAAATGCTGGCTTGCTATCGCTTGCCAGGAAAAAATCGACACCTGGATGGGGATAAATGTCTTAAAACAGTAGGCTGAATGGGACCGAATGGATACAACCAAGAAGGATAACAAAAAAGCAAAGCACTGCCCCCTTAATGATTATGACGGCAGCAAGAATGGAATCAATCGTCCTGTGATGGAAGGGATTGCACAGATAGCTTGTTCGCTCATCCATCTGAATAGGATGAGTTAAACAGAAGCTCGCCTCTGATGATGCTATCGCTGAGGAAATTGCAGTTAATTCCAAAGTACTTTCGCCTTTGCGTGATGGAAGAATATTGGCAATAATAACTGAGTTGGAGATAACACTGTAACTGCAATTTAAACTGAAGATTGTAATATACAGTTGCAGGGCGATATTCTTGTGTGTAAAAAAAAAGCAAAAAAAAGCGATGTTATGAGACAGGGCGCGTTGACTTCACTGCATCTAAATCCTTTCAGTGCGGGTGTCGCCTAGTTATCTTTTAAACAATATATTTGCAGCTTAGGAGAGTGTTGTTGAGAGAGTCCGAAAGGCATTTGTAATAGTTTTTACCCTTTAATTTCTAGAAGTCATTCCTAAGGTGAGCTATAAGCGCTCAGCGATGGCTATAATATGATGGAAAAAGATGTCACCGAACTTCCTGGGTACAAATATACTGAATTGGTAGCAGGAATATCTATAAACAAACCTATATAAATCGTTAACGGTCTGTTCGACAATGTACCGTGAATGTCGGGCCTTAACTGTCTTTATAATGACTTAATGACAGGTACAGCAGTTGACACAATAACTTAGCCCTCCTTCCATTGACGGATCACAACAACAAACAGTATAATACAAAAATATATATTAATTAAAGTAATACTAATTAATAAGATAATAATAAAAACAGTAAACATTGTAATAATTAGGGTACTCGTAGTTCAGACCAACCATTAGCTGGATCATTCACTCCTATATACAGTAGACATGAAGGACCACAAAAGCAAAGGTGTTAGGTAGATTATGAACTATTTACTTGGTATTGCTATAAAACAACCTACTGTTGTAAACAATTTACATATTTTTCTCATCAAATCATCTCTGTTTTTTCTGCATTATTATTTCAAAATAATTATTCGTATTCTACTTATACTACCCAAAAGAATGCAATAACTATGCAAAATGAAATTGAAAAAAAGAAAATATATACAAAAATTGATATTTATAATAAAAGAAAATTAATTACAAGTCTAGGACCAAGTGTATGAAGAGATTTCCTTTTTCATAAACCCTGAGCACAATAAACGTAACAAAGAGGCGTGGAACTCTGGCTGCCAGCACAGCCTAAATAAGGGAATAATTGATTTTATCGTAAATGGAATTTCGCCAGTAAAATCCGATTGCAAGCATAAATTGGACACCCCAAAATGGACAGCAGGGACTTGGAAACAAGATACAGAAAAATACAGGCTCTCAAAATCCGCAAACATGCAAAAACTGCTTAAGCAGTGACGGAGGAAAAACTTTCTCGTGGAAAAAATCAAACTGTGAAACTGGAGCTGTTGGTGAACGAGAGCACCAATACCTGACTTTCCCTTCTCCCAACTCTGTAGCCCCTCTCGTGTTTCGCTCACGGGGCCTTTTTTACGTGTAGTTTGATTCATTTTAACTGACGGTAAACTGAATCCCCTAGCAAAAGGAAATAATATAAATGTTTATAGCTCTGCATCATAATAATATAGAGTTTTCATAATTAACAACATATTTCGCTACAAAATTATCGTACTAGCAAAGTAAGCAAGATAGAGACGTGGTAATTTACCGCATCCCCCCCCCCATACACACACACACACACACACACACACACACACACACACACACACACACACACAAAGAGAGCCAATAGTCTATTATTTCGACTCGATTCATCTATTCCTAATCTAAGCTAACTTAGCCTATGGTGATTTAAACTATAATATCATGATCTATGCTGACTAATAATCTAGCCTACCATAACTCGACCTAAGCTAATCTAAGCCTTTCTAACATATCTTAACCTAGCAATACTTAACCTACCTGACTTTAATTTATTGAAATATGTAATCTCATCGTAAACTAATCTAACTTAGCTTATCTTAACCTCACCTAACTTAACCTAATATAGCCCAATGTTACTTAATCTACTGTGTATCTAAGTTATCCTAACTAAATTAAGCTTATTTAAAGTAACGTACTTTACCTAACCTAAATAAATAATCTAAGCTAATCAAGCCTCAATAACTAACCTACTAACTTACTCTAACTTTAATCTATCCCAGCCTATGCTATTATAGAATGCAGGCCCAAAACATAACTATAATATGTGTGCGAAAGTATATATGGACGAAATGACCAGGGACTCTTCTACCAGGCGAGATTTTCTTCTTGACCGATCCCCCTTCACCACCACCACCTCTCAACTCAGCCTGCCACTCACACATTGGTTATGCTACATATTAAATCAAGAGCACATTTGGATATCGACATAACGGATGATTTTATTGCACCTCGCACATCTACAGGGCTACGTTCTACATTCATATGTATCTATGTTTGTAAATATAATATATACAGACATTACGGTGGAAGGGCAGAGATAGAGAGGTAAACCGAAAGAGAGGTGGAAGGATGGAGTGAGGATGTATATGGATGAAGGCGGTGCTGGTTGGGAGGAGGGGCATCGACTGACTGGGGACAGAGGTGTATGGGGGCGGTTCGTTCGTGGCCACCCCTCCGGGGATCGCGGCGTCAGGCAATAGATATATAGATTACAGTATGTATTATTGCTTCAATATAAGTATCTGTAATATATTATAATACATATATACTGTATATACATTCATCGTTGTATATATATATATATATAATTATATACTGTATATATATATATATATATATATATATATATATATAATTTCATATGTAATATTTACTTGGAATTATTATTTTTACTATCAACACTAATATATTATTCGCTATTAATTGTTTCTACCGGTCATGTTACAGATGTACTGTAATAATGTTCCTATTATTAAGAATATTAAATTAATATAGTTCAAGTGTTTCATTAATTCTCCATTTGATAAAAACATCATAAATGCATAAATTCTAATCACACACGAGTATAGGCAGCAAAGCAATAATGTTAACGACTACGGTATTGTAGATTCCAAATAGTTGTACGTGCTTCCTACATATTCTAGTGTGTCTGTAGACGAAATGTATGCACATTATGAAAAGAATACTTACAAATATGAACATAACCATAGTCACATCAAATAATACGATTTAGCCTAAAGAACAAACCATACGAAGAGCGTCTTAGAGAATTAAATATATTTCCTTAACCCAGCGCAGATTAAGAGGTGACTTAATTCAAGTGTTCAAAATCATCAAAGACATCGACAATATGAACTGTAGTAAGTACTTCACTATCGACCAATCTAATTACACGCGGGGAAAAGGTTGCAAAATTATTGGTAAATCTTTTAACTCACACGAATCTAAGAATTTCTTCTTCAATCGAGTTGTCAACTTGTGGAATGGGCTCCCCGAACGTTATAGACTGCATCACCGTTGATTCATTTAAACTACGCCTAGACAAATATCTCGCATCAAACCCGCGACTGACTGCGTTTGTAAATGAATAACTTTATTTTATCCCCCCCTCAGTTACTAACCCATCTGTCCCCTACTAACTTCCTAATCCTGTCACGGACATTAGTTCCAGGGCAGTAATTCCCTTTCCAATGTTCCATTTATATATTATTATTTTTTATATAAGACAATGAATGGAGGAAGGAAAAACACAGATAAAACAAAAAGGTCCATGTGCCTAAAGGCATCCTCCATTCATAAAATGTTTGTAACAACTGGATTTAAACATTTGTTGATTGTAAGTTTGTGGAAAGCAATTCGAGGGAAGTGAATTCCAAAGAGTAGTAGCTCTGGGGATAAATGAATTCTGATAAGCAGAAGTTCTGCATTGTGGAGGAGAAAGTGTAAATTCATGGGCGCTCTCAGCTGCCCTAGTTCTACGGGGAAAGATGTGGAGAGGCGGCACAATTGAAGCAAGTTCCTCGGAACAATTGCTGTGAAAATATCTGTAGAATAATGCAAGGGATGCAACGTTTTTCGTATGGCTAATGTAGGAAGGTCCTGTGTGATTGCAGGGTTATTGATTAATCTAATAGCTTTATTTTGAATTTTGTCCAACTGCCTCAATGCAACCACTCCACTTCCACCCCACAGAGGTGAACAGTAATCCATCTGAGAGCGCACATGACTTTTATATATTACGGCCAACTGCTCGTCAGTGAAGAATTCTCGAACTCTGTACAGGAGTCCCAGTTTTTTAGAGGCATTCTTAGCAATGCTTCTAACATAATGTGTCCAGCTCAAGTTAGTAGTTAATGTTACACCGAGAATGTCAATACTAGGGGAAGTGGGAATATTTACATCATTAAAAAATATATGGGAGTCAGTGAGATTCTGTCGGTTAGAAAATTGAATGTACTTGGTTTTCTGTGCATTAAAGGAAACTAGATTCTCTTGTCCCCATTCATTAATTCTAGAAAGGTCCTGGTTCAGAGAAATTGCAGTGTTTATTTTTGAATTTATAAGATCGGGTTGGGTGAAAGAATTGGTAAATGTGAAGGAACTGTGGAGTGTTGAGTCATCTGCGTAGGAATGTATTGGATTATGAGTGGTAGATATGAGATCATTGATATGAATGAGGAACAGAGTTGGGGCCAAAACTGATCCCTGGGGAACACCAGCATTTATTGAGTGAAATTGAGAATAAAGGCCATCTACCATTACACGTATTTTTCTGTTATGAGATAAGAAGAAATTAGTGGAACTAATGATGCAAGGCCGTAGTGTGACATCTTCGACAATAAGGATTGATGCCAGACTCTATCAAATGCCTTTGATATATCCAGTGCTATTGTATGTGTTTCACCATGTTGGTCTGTAGCTTGGTTGATTTGATGCGTAAGAAGGCAAAGAATGTCTGCAGTTGATCGACATCGTCTAAAACCATATTGCCTATCACTGATTAATTTATTATTCTCCAGATGCTTAATTATGTGATTATTTAATATAATTTCAAAAACTTTGCCAAGAGTGGAAGTTATAGCTATTGGTCTGTAGTTTGATGGATCTGAAGAGGCACCTTTTTTAGGAACTGGATGGATGTTTGCTTCTTTCCAGGGTACTGGGAAGCATGAGGTATGAGTACACAGACGGAAAAATTTTGCCAATACAGGAGCGAGCACCAAGGAGCAATTCTTAAGTACTATTGGAGGAATTTCATCTGGACCAGGAGCCTTATCTACTGAGAGATTCTGCAAAATAGTTTTGACATGTCTGGTGTGGATCTTAAGTGAGGGAATTTCAGGTGAATTAAAATTAAGTACAGGGACATCTTGATTTATGTCATCTAAGGTTGAGTTGGTGGAGAAAATATCTGCAAGAAGGTTAGCTTTACCTCGTGGGTCACTTACAAGATTGCCAGTCGGAGATTTTAATGGTGGAATGGATGAAGCAGTAGTGAAGTTGGATTTGAATGAGTTAAGAGTAGACCAAAATATTTTGTTATCATTTGGATTATTTAGAACTTTATTTGCCTGCTTATGGAGAAAGTTTGATTTAGTTAGGTTTAATACAGTTTTGGCATGATTTCTGATGTTTCTAAAGTAATTAAAGGCTTCATGTGTTTTTGATCTTGTGTATGCATTGTAGGCTATTGCTTTTTGTTCAGTTACTCTAGCACAATTATGGTCAAACCATTTAGGTGAATTAGATCTTTTACTGTACTTTTGATGAGGAATAAAAGTTTCCATTCCAATTTTTACAAAATCTTGTATGTGGCTCAAGGTGGAGTGTGCATCATTAGAAAAGAAAGAGGTCCAGGGAATATCAATAAAGAAACCTTGAAGACCCTCCCAGTCTGCCCTATCGTAATGCCATTTAGTCACCAAAACAGGTTCAGAGTGGGAAGGTGTGGTAGGTGATAGACAGGTGGCCTGTATCAGACAGTGATCAGAAGATCCAAGTGGGGACCTCACTGTAACATCATAATTTTCTGAATTGGTTGTTAAAAATAAGTCCAGTAGGTGGGAATTATGATTAGGATTATCTGGTACACGGGTGGGTTGGTTGACTAGTTGAATGAGATTAAATGAGTCTGCAAATAGCTCACATTCAAGACCAGCATCATCAGTCCTGGCTGAATGAGTGAGCCATTCAACATTATGGACATTAAATCACCCAACACAGTGATTTCAGAAGAAGCATTTAAGTTGAGGACACTGAGTTGTGAGGACAGAGAATCAAAAAGACTTTGCTCTGGAGGAGTATTTGGGGAACGGTAGATGCAACATATGTATTTAAATTTACCAGCAGAAATTAATTTGTATATAGAATAATCAAAATAGGGACAATTGAAACTAGTAACCTCCTCCAGGGCAATTTCAGATTTTGCGAAGCAACATACACCACCTTTAGGTCTGAAATTTTGGAGCAGTTGATAACCTGGAAAATTAAATCTAGATGTGTCAGATGTGGATGTTACTTGAGTCTCTGTCAAAAAAAGGAGAGTAGGGGATTCTGCTTGAAGAAATTGGTGTACAGAATTGATGTTAGAGTGAAGTCCCCTTATATTACTAAAGAAATAGCTGTACTGACAAGCAGCTTTGGGACGTTGCAATGCTCTTGACACAGTCGCATGATGACGACCGGGAGGGCCCTGTGTCAATAACCCAACCCTGCCGGGGGTGGATATCCGAGGGACCACCAGGTTTGCTCTTAACAATTGTACTGCCATATTTAAGGTAAGTGTATGGTGTTACATGTATGGTATGTAGTGGGAAGAGTAGTATTTTATGGATAGAGGATAGCGATGTAGGGCAATGTCGTGAAGTTGGATGTGTATGTTATATAAAGAGGGTTTTCCTGATACCCCTGATGTGTGAGGCAGAAAGATATGTATCCAGCTACCAAGGCCTGGGAGAGAAAATGGAATTCAGGCTATTCCCTGAGTCTCCCGAAACCTTGGCGGTAGTACTTCCCTGGGCGGGGCTGCCTACCCCTACTACCTGCCTACCCCTACTACTACATTACCCACTCTAAACCACTGTTTGGACACTTGATCCTCAGTGTTTTGGAGGACAAGCAACCTAGAAGGGTCACTAGATCTGTTGTTGCTTGATTTCCTTTGTACTCCTTTGTACTGTGATGATGATTTTTTTTGCGGACTACATAGGTCAATTTTATAAGTACACGATTGTACATGTATAATGTATGTGCCTGCATCCTCTCCCCATCAATAAACCACAGACATATTATCCCCTCTCAACTGTCTTCACTTCCTCATTTAACCCTTTCAACATGATGATTTATCATATTCCGGTTACCGTCAGACAAAATTCTTTAGCTGATAATTTACCTCAAGTATTATTTCAATAAACCCTCTGAATAACATAGGTCCTTCTTAAACTTCCAAAAATCGTCTAATTTTAGCCACAATCAAAGGTAAAAAGCCGTGATCGTGCTGAAGGGGTTAACTTGCTTCGCTCTCGACCCTCTACACACACACACACAGACATATACACACATACATATACACACACACACACACACACACACACACACACACTCATACACACACACTCACTCACATACACAATTACACATACATACACACACTCACTCACACACACATACAAACACAAACACATACACACTCACACACACACTTTCTCCCCTGGACACTCAACAATCCTCTTCTGCTTCACTGACCCCACTCACGCATCCCCTTCCCCCCCCCCCCCCCCGCCCCCCCCCCCCCTTCATTCTTATCTAGCCGGACCACTCTTACTTTCCTATCTACAGACATGATCATATATGGGCCAATAGCTCCTCTGGAGGTTCTTAACCCTTTTAGTACGATAGAGTCATTTGTATTTCATTGTGACTAACCTAGTAAGATTATAATATGCTTCAGAAGGGCTTGTAGGAATTGAAGTAGTTTTTATTATCCCAATTAACCCTGCGACTATCATTGAAGCTTCATTAACTGAATACAATCGTCTAATTGTAGCAAGTATACAATAAAGAAAGGCGATGTTGCACTGAATGGGTCAACATCATTATGACTGCAAAAGGTCCAGTGAGGTAAATGAAATAATTTGGCTGTAGTTAAGAAAAAGTGTAACGGTTGGAAAACTGATATAGATAGCTAATGAGATTTATATTAACCGTTTTTATCTCGACATATTCTTCTAAAATTGAAAAAAAATCTATTAACGGAAAAAATGCAGGACAATTGATCAGTCGTCATCGGAATTTAACAATACAATGGTAATTTAATTTTCTTGTTATTATTATTATATCCCATACCTGTTCTAATACTCGTATATCGTCTTCCTTCCTTACTTTTCTCGACGTTGCTCTTACCATATCTTACTATCATAGATGATTCTGGTCTTGTAAATATTTGTTAATTATATGCCGTTTTCTAGCAATACGCCAAAATACCTCAATATTAAAGCTTTATATACTATACTTTCCTTCTATTGCAAAAATCAATTAGACTAGCCAAAAACAATCTGATAAATATCCGAAGATATTTTTACAAGGCCACGAATTTCAAGTCCGTAGTTCATAACCTTTAAGGGGTGCAGTGTATCTTATATAACTGGAGGACGAAGGCTAGAACAGAGTACAGGTCACAAGATATATGGTTTTATTTATGTTACAAAAGAAGTGCAAACAGGTATGTTGGAAGTGACTTATCTAAATGCTTGTAATTAATGCTAATGGAGTGGATACCTATAAATACTATTTAGTAACAAAGTACAATCTGAAAAAGGCAAACAGATATGGAATGGAGAGTGAGGATAATGGGACGGCAGCTAATATGCATGCTAGTGGTGTTGTAAATACGATCTTACGTTTAAGGTGGGAATATATATCTTTAATATTAGAGATCGAGAGAGATCTTATATCTATAATATAATTATACAGTATATATTCATATCGTTATTGGCAAGGAACAGTTGTGTGCATTGTGGAAGTTAAATCTTTAGCAGGGATCTCAAAGATAGAGAACAGCAATACTAGCTGAAGGTACAATGCTCCACTATCTAAGAAAGATAATCTTTCGAGGTGTCTCAGGTAGGCCCTGGTCCTCGCACCTCCTTTCTTTTCGCTGATTCTTTGGTGTCATCAGGGTTGGTAGTCGTAGCACTTAGTTCTCGCTTTCTTTCTGCTGGGCTGGTGGCTGGCTTGGTGAAGGAGTTGTGTGCCTAGGGTATAATATAGTTGCAATAACCTGGGTAAGCATTACTACGTCAGTTATCCTGGGTAAGCGACACTGGTTGTTCCACCTTGGTAAACGTAGAACAATGGAGAACCTGGGTAAGCATTCTTCTTCTTGCCTTGGTAAACGTTGCAGGTGAGCTGCCGAACAATTTCCACATCCTGGCCTCTACCCTTTTTCGGTGCTGGTCAGTAGGGGCAGGGTTTCAGGGAAGGAGGGCAGGGGTGGTAGGCATGATTGGGCCAAAAGTGAGCCCCTCTATCATGGAGGTGTTAATTCTTGGCCTTGTGCGAGGTGGGGCAGGTAGTGGAGACTCTCATTTTCTGATGGCTGGCTGTGGAGGAGAGGCAGTCTGTTTCTTTTCTCTTTGATGAGAGCAGTTAGGGGAGACTGTTATATTTCTGGGTGACATAGGCCCTTTTTTCCTTGGTGTCTTTGGCAGGGGAGATATTAGGAGCAGGGCAGCCTATCCACCAAGGGCGTACTAAATGGCAAGGGTGCCAGCAATACTGGTAGTGGTGGGCCGGGTTGGTTTGCTGCAATCCTACATTCTGGTATCATTGCAACCTGGTATATCAATTTTTTTTGGTACATTTTTGTACACTTATAGTACACAATTCCTACTGTATGTGTTGCAACAATCTTATTTGTACTTGATTCTTACTTATACCGATACATTTATCCCTATTTTGTGCTCATATATACTGTATATACAGTATATATATATATACTGTATATATATATATATATATATATATATATATATATATATATATATATATATAGGCTGCTTTACCTTTTACTTTACAATTAGAAGTCTGTTGCTATTCGCATTTCATTAATTTCCATATGATTGTGTCATATGATGATGCTGATAGACCTTATCTCCATTAACTCCAGTCTGGTTCAAGTGACATAGGATCGAACTGGAATGCCATTTGAATTCATGTTTCTGTTAACGTATACATCCCTTTCTGACTTAATTATTACTTTCACTGTTGCATACATTCCAATCTAACTTACAGTAATTTCCATTCTTTGTATTTAGCTTTGTGCACGTAATCTCTGTCCTTACTCTCTCTATTCATCCCTATCCTTACTCATTTTCTGTCTGGATATGTTCTGCTTATTCCCTTTCCATCCAGAAACACCACTATCCCTCTCACCTCTCATTGTTGTACTGTATATATAACTTTCTCATTTAATTATTTCTCTCAATATTCTAGCTATCTTTTCCAGCCTTCACTCTTGCTCTTCTTTTGTATTTATCCGTTTATCTGTCTCCATACTTGTTCCTCCCAATTACTATCACCGTTACTTCTGTCTCTTTCATACTTCATTCTTAATCTCACCTTTTATCACTTCATTACTACTCTCACTCTTGCATCTATCCCCTCCTAACTTAATGTCTATGCTTACTCTCGCTGTTGTCTGTATCTCTTTTTGTCTTTAGACGTCTTGTTCTTCTCATTCACATTTTCCCTCTCTCACTTCATTCTTACTCTCTCTGTCTCCTACATTCTTCGTCTCACCAATATAACTGTATCCCCTCTCTATGTCTGTAGATCTGTTAATGTAATTCACTCTCCCATCACCACCATTCCTGTCTCACCACAACCATACCAACATCCCCGCTCACATCTCATTGTTGTACTTCAGTATTTCATTCGTACTCTCAGTGGTCCAGCAATCCTTTCTTAACGTCTTTCTTACTCTCACCATGATACCACTCCCGTTCTCTTCCTCTAGAATTGTCCCCCATGTACTATCTCTTTCTCAGTTAATCACTATTATTTCTAATCCCATTTCCTCTATTCTTGCTCTCACTGTTTTATCCATCCCTCTGTCCGTCTCTAGACCTGTTTTTTCTCATTCCTTCTCATTCATTCTCGCTGCTGCATCTACTGTATGTCTTTTACTTCATTCATACTCTCACCGTGTCTTACTTTACTTTCCCTTATGCATCTATCCCTTTGTTACATCATTCCTATTCTTGCTCTCACTCTTGTACCTATCCCTTTCCCTGTCTCTAGACCTGTTCCTCTGATTCACTCTCCCTCCAGCACCAGTATCCCCTCTCACCTCTAACCTTTCCAGCCTCACCTAGCATTCAAGAGCACCTTCCTATCCCGCCCCCCACCACCCTACCACTACACCCCTCAAGCAGCTGCCACCATCACCAGAACCACTTAAAGATGGTTCACTTTTTGGTTGATTTTTTTCATTTATTTAATTATTTTTCTAGCTTCCGCTCTAGACCTCCATCAAACTGAGAAAGAAAAAAAAAACATCCCTAAGATCCCACTTCTAGATACATTTGTACGTTTTTCGGTAGAAAAATGTCCCGGCCGAATACCGGTTCTTCCAAAATTACAGGCTCACTATCGTTCGCCAGGCAAAAACATCGACACCTAAATATCACGAAAGGTCTTAATATTTTGACAAGGAAATGGAGCGGAAGGTCTTAAAACCGCCAAATTAATGGGCCGAACGTCTTAAAATATGAAAACAAATGTGATTAAGCATGAGGGAGAAGGGGGTCTAGAAAAACGACCCATCTCCCTTAAGCCACTACCAATACTTCAATCACATCCAACCACCACCACCAACAACAAAAACCGTACCTCCAATACCAATACTGCCCCCATTACCCCTACCACCAGTACCAATTGTATCTGCACTAACCACCACTATACCTTCCCCATTAACCACCACTACCAATATCACATCAAGTACAGCCAACATAAGTTCATCCCACACCTAAACCACCATCATCACCTTAACCATCACCCTCTTAATTATCACAACCGACAGTAATAATAACAACAATACCACTATCAGCAGAACCCTCATCATCACGACTTCAATTACCACCATCATCAACCTCAATCTCTACCAAGATGTTATCATGGTAGAGGTGCACCACTCGAACCAGCCCAACCACAACCACTACAACCATCAGCACCACCATCTCTCCCCCGAACAAACACCACCTAAAACATCACTCCACCGAACCAGCACCACCTCAACCATCATCACTACCATCCTTCCCCCGAACTATCACCACCTCAACCATCAGCACCACCATCTCTCCCCCAACCAGCAACACCTCAACCATCACAACCATCAGTACTACCATCCTTCCCCCAAACTATCACCACCTCAACCATCAGCACCACCATCTCTCCCCCAACCAGCAACACCTCAACCATCACAACCATCAGTACTACCATCCCTCCCCCAAACTAGCACCACCACAACCATCAGCACCACCATCTCTCCCCCAACCAGCAACACCTCAACCATCACAACCATCAGTACTACCATCCCTCCCCCAAACTATCACCACCTCAACCATCAGCACCACCATCTCTCC
The DNA here is from genome assembly GCA_032716605.1 of Paralithodes platypus. NCBI lineage: Eukaryota > Metazoa > Arthropoda > Malacostraca > Decapoda > Lithodidae > Paralithodes > Paralithodes platypus. Next base: position 35,207,664 of record CM064580.1, read on the forward strand.
CCCAACCAGCAACACCTCAACCATCACAACCATCAGTACTACCATCCCTCCCCCAAACTAGCACCACCACAAACCTAGTTCACCTAGTTCCCCACAAACGTTTACTGCTAAAACTGAAAGCGCATGGAATACAAGACGGTGTGTTGAAATGGATAGAAAATTGGCTCAGCAACAGAAAGCAAAGAGTAGTCATAAACGGTAAGGCATCTAAATGGACCAATGTAAGTAGCGGGGTACCCCAGGGATCGGTACTAGGACCAATTCTCTTTCTAATTTACATCAACGACATAGATGAGGGTCTCACCTGTACAATCTCAAAATTTGCTGACGACACAAAAAATGCAAATAGCGTACTCTCAAAAGAACAAGTTGACGATATGCAACACAATCTAGATAAATTGTCATGTTGGGCCCAAATTTGGCAAATGAGTTTCAATGCGGATAAATGTAAAGTACTACATATCGGATACCTAAATGGGAAAGCAAAACTATTCGATGAATGGCACTCAGCTTAAGAATGTAAACAGAGAAACCGATCTGGGAAAAACAATATCGAGTAACCTAAAACCGAGTCAACAATGTTCAGAAGTTGTTAAGAAGGCAAACAAAATAATTGGCTTTATAGGCAGGTCATTTGAGCATAAATCCAAAGAAGTTATCCTAACCCTTTACAATTCCTTAGTCCGCCCTCTTCTGGAATACTGCGTTCAATCCTGGTGCCCTTATTACCAAAAAGATATAAACAAGCTAGAACGAGTTCAACGTAGAGTTAGCAAAATTATACCTAGCCTAAAGAACAAACCATACGAAGAGCAAGAGCGTCTTAGAGAATTAAATCATTTCCTTTAACCCAGCGCAGATTAAGAGGTGACTTAATTCAAGTGTTCAAAATCATCAAAGGCATCAACAATATGAACTGTAGTAAGTACTTCACTATCGACCAATCTAATTACACTGGGGAAACGGTTGCAAAATTATTGGTAAATCTTTTAACTCGCACGAATCTAAGAATTTCTTCTTCAATCGAGTTGTCAACTTGTGGAATGGGCTTCCCCGAAACGTTATAGACTGCATCACCGTTGATTCATTTAAACTCCGCCTAGACAAATATCTCGCATCAAACCCGCGACTGACTGCGTTTGTAAATGAATAACTTTATTTTATCCACCCCCTCAGTTACTAACCCATCTGTCCTCTACTAACTTCCTAATCCTGCCACGGACTTAGTTCCAGGGCAGTAATTCCCTTTCCAATGTTCCCTTACCCACTCTAAACCACTGTTTGGACACTTGATCCTCAGTGTTTTGGAGGACAAGCAACCTAGAAGGGTCACTAGATCTGTTGTTGCTTGATTTCCTTTGTACTCCTTTGTACACCTCAACAATGAGCTCCACTAGCCCTTCCCAAAACCAGCTCCACCATTCATCCCCCGAACTGTACCACCACGGCTTCATTCACCACCATCCCCATCTATTCCCCTCTTCCCCCTACCCACTGCAAAGGGCCAATGCTAAGTTCGCTCTGATATTACTAAGATCGCTCACTCCCCCTCACCCTGCATATGTTGCATATTATGTCCCATAGATGGCGTCGTTAGATTTACTGGGAAGGAGAGGGATGGGCTACACGGAGAAGGGGGTGGGTCGGTAGGTGGGGTGGGGGTTGTTATTGTGTAGGGAAGGTTGGAAGTTTGTAGGGTGGGGGAGGGGGGTTACGTGAATGATTTCACCAGGTTTATGGTTACCGTTTTATCTCTTGATATTAATTAAGATGAACATAGTTTTTGCTAGTGAAATCTGCCTTTAAGATTTTTGTTTTTTTATGTGTAATTATTGTTTGCAAACCAATTTGTAAGGATTGCTAGCTTCACTATCTATTTAGTAAGACAGCTCTCTCTCACTCATTCACTCACACTATCTATTCATCTACCTATCTATCTATATCTATCCACATTATAGATTAGTCTTTTCCTTAGCTGATGTTCATTTGCTCTTCTTTGGGTTAATGTTGGTCTCTTAATTTTGGTTGAGGTCCCGGGTTGGCCCGTATTGTCGATTTGCGGCATTTGTTTTGGGGCTCCTCATACCTCTCTGTCTCATGCCTTTTTTTTTCAAATACGTCATTATGTGTAGCATTGTGTTGTTACTTAAAATAAAATCATGTTTCTATGTATTGCATATCCATATCCATCTAGTCGTCATTAGTGAAATGCCCATAACAAAATAACAGCTTTCATAACTGGTCGCTTACACCAAAGAATCCTACACTGTTAGAGAACAATAATGAGGTCATTCAGCAATAACAGCAGTGTAATATATATTGATATAATTATGATATTCTCCGGATGTGTATTTTGTGTTTGAGAAGGGGGTTTGGAGAAGGAAAAAAAAAATATATATATATATATATATATGACTAAAATACAGTATACAAATATCAGACTTTAGAACTGGTAACCCACTTAAATAGAAACAAATAAATGATTTGCTCGGATATAAGTGCTACAAACCTCATAGTAGTTTTAATTTATAAGAATAATAGGTCCTACTAAAATGTCATTGGAAAACGCTATATACTTTCAAAGTAGCCCCAGAGAAGTTTTAGTGGTTTGCATTTCCCAATGTTGATATGTATGATAAAGGTGTTTGTTATTAGCATATACATTTGGATATCAATGCAAATATAATTAAAACTGTTCAGAGAGAGAGAGCGAGAAGGAAAGGGAGAGACGAACTAAATGGACGAATACATCGAAGAGACTTATAAACGAAAGCTTGACTCTAATATCTGTGGATAGAGTATTTATTAATCAAAAGAATAAGTACTCGGTAATGTTTACTCTATATATTCATCTAAACATATGAAACAAATGACCCGCAGAGCCACTTCACCTATGTAATGCAAATTCCCATTACAAGCAACCCAATTCCTCGATATGACAATCAAAGGTTTGATGTTCTCCACTTCCTTTTACCTAATAAATTGTTTCTCGGTGTATAAAAGAGACAAGAGGCAAAACTACTTATAAACAATTTGACGTACTATTGTCTCCCTTCCCCCGGTCAAAACAGAATGCTTAGTACAGAACCATATTCAAGGTGCACTGGAATGTAACTGCAGGACACGCAAAGCTTGAAACAAAGTCATAGGGTGAGGGATAGACACATTTACGGAGTGAATTCCATACTTTACTTGTTGAGCTGAAAAATTACGGGGAAATTTAAGTTAACTGTTGGCTTTGAATGGTGGGCCGAAAAGTGGTGGGAATGAGTTACGAAGCGGGTGGCCCTCTGTCTCTGCAGAGTGAGAGGTATACGCTGGGACAGCTGTGAAGAACACTGATTATAATAATGGCATAACAGTAATATACATGGGGGGGGGGGATAAACAGGGCGAACTCGTTGTCCAAGAGCGGGGCGACTTTGTTTCGGGGCGAATTCTCTTGTAACCACTGTGAGTGATGGCAAATAATATCTGTAGGACGGTGACTCCGAGGACCATTAGTTTGTAAAACCCTGTTGGGTATTGTTAACCCTCTTAGACATATTACGCGATTTTGAGCCTATTGGAGATACTTTAAAGCCTTTGTTACCATCAGGGGTATTTAGAAACCTTTAGTTTAGTTACTTCAACCTCTGCAGTTGTCTTTGAGTTAGCTGTGTGCAGAAAACTAATTTTGGAGAGGTAACTATATGAGTGAGAGAACTCTATTTATTATTGCTAATCTGGCAACCTCTGCGTCATAGATGCTTGAAAGGGTTAATGTGTCCATTATGTGGGCTGCTGGATCACAATACTCGGTTTCAGGTTTCAGCGACGCTGAGGGGATATGTCAATAAGTCTAGCTGATTGGCTCATGCGATAGTGTTCAATGTCTCGTCCTTTAGTGATTATTAATTCTTAAAGATTTAAATAATCACGGTCGCACAAGTCAATCAGCTGGAACTATTGACATCTACCTGGTCGCTGAAACAGTATAATCATTAGTATATAACAGACAGCACCTGGTCATGCTAATGCTACCACAGAAAGTGTAACAGGCAGTCAGACAGTCAATAGCCATCCCTTCATTCCCGTTAAATAGATGGGGAGGATTAGCAAGGGACATTAGAAAGGGAACAATGATGACCGGGAGAAAATTAATACAATAAACACCTTCCAAAGCAAGTATTTTAACATTCGGAACAACATTCACCAGGCCTCAATATCATTGACTTCACCTCAGATGATATACACTTCCACAACAAAGTCTCTTCACAACATCGGGGATGATAACCTTCCAAGTTTGTCAATTAAAAGGTTACAAATACCTTCACATGTTCTTCCTAACAAACCTCCTCCATTCATTCCTGTAACAACAATCGCATATAATATCCGTGTTAATAGTTCTTACATCAACCATGAACCTTCCGACCATGGTTCACCCTTATTGTTTTGGCTACAATCATACATTTTATGGAGACTAGTGCTTTATAATTTCAGTCAGCACTGGAGCCACGGCGATCGAGTGGCAAGCACGCTCACGTGTGAATCTGCTTGACCTGGGTTCGATCCCAGCCAAGGCTGACATATTTAGTGGGTGTGAAACTCAGGTGTCTGAAGCAACTGCCATCAGCCCCTTCTCTGTATCCTCCTACTTTCTCTATCCTAGTTTCAAAGCCAAAGGCAGATGTTGTGCATACTTGCACAACAAACTCACTTGTTCTCGTATTTCCGATTGTGGCTCCTCTGAATTCTCCACTTTGTGGCTCAAACTTTCAGTCATTCTCATATTAAATATTTATGTGATATCTGTCTTTCCCCTAACTCTACTGACTTTCCCAAATTGTTTGATTATCTAAACTCTAAAGTGGAACACATTCTAGCCATTTCTCCTTTCTCTCAATCTCCATTTTAGGAGATTTCAACATTCATCACCACCAATGGCTCTCCTCTAATTCTACTGACCAACTTGGTGAACAAGCCTACGTCTTTTCTATCCTAAATGACCTAGAGCAGTTGGTTCAGCAACCTACCTGTATCCCGGATCGCCTCGGAGATTGGCCCAACAATTTTGACTTGTTTCTAACTTCTAACCCTTCTTCTTATAGTGTCGATCTTTTCTCTCCTTTGGGCTCCTCCGACCATAAACTTATCTGTCATCTGTCCTCTCTCTCCAGTATGGCCACCTGATCCTCTTAGCAGGCGGCGCTTGTGGCACTTTGTCGCTGACGACTGGGAGGCTCTCTGGCAGTACTTCTTTGATTTCCCATGGAATGAATATTGCTTCTGTGGCCGAGGACCCGAGGAGAGTGCTGAACGCATTACCGAGGTAATTCTATCGGGCATGGAGTCATACATTCCATTTTCTTTCTCTCTGACTAGTGCAAAAATTCTTGGTTTACTCATGCTTTTTCTACTGCTGTCTGCAATAAGGAGGAAGCATTTTAAACGGTACCGACGCCTTAAACCTCAAGAATCTCATTCTTCCTATATTTCTGCCCGGAATCGAGCTAAAGCTGTTCTTCGACTTGTCAAACACTCTTTTATCAATAATAAATGCACTGAACTATCCAACTCTAGCTCTGCCCAAGCTTTCTAGCATCTAGCCTAAAACCTGTCCGACAATTTTTCTTCCTCGTTTTTCCCTCCCCTTTTCCATTCTGATGGCACAACCATCACTTCTTCCTCCGATAAAGCTGAACTATTCGCTCAAACTTTCGCTAAAAACTCCACCTTGGATGATTCCGGTACTATTTATCCCTCTCCACCCCCCTCTCTCCTACTTATGCCTAATATCCTAATCTCTTCTAAAGATGTACTTTCTATCCTCTCTGGGCTTAGTACATAGAAGGCGTATGGTCCGAATGGTGTTCCTCCTGTTTTACTCAAAAACTGTTCTTCCGTGCTGACTCCCTGCCCAGCAAACTCTTTTGTCTCTGTCTCTTCTCTAACGTCTTCCCTTCTTGCTGGAAGTTCGCTCTCATTCAACCTGTCTCAAAGAAGGGTGACCATTCTCAACCCTCCAACTATCGTCCAATTGCTCTCATCTCTTGTGTCTCTAAAGTTTTTGAAACTATTCTTACTTCCAAATTTCTTAAGCATTTGTCTTCTCATAATCTACTCTCAGATCGCCAGTATGTCTTCCTTAAGAGTCGCTCTATTGGATATCTTCTTTCATATCTTAGTAACTCCTGGTCATCCTCCTTTCAGGATTTCGGTGAGACCTTTTCTATTGCGCTAGACATATCGAAGGCCTTCAATGTAAGAGTTATAGAGTTATAAGAGTTTCTACCGTATTTCGTAATTATGTAATTCACTTCCATTCTCTCTTATATTTTATGTAATATTCCCTAATATCAATATGTCCTTTTCCTTAATCCGTAAACCGTTTATCCTTAGAACGTGGCGACCACCTAAATTACATTATTGTGTTAATAGTTCTACTCAGTCTTTCTTAATTCTTTTTGTACCGGCGACGTCTTTTTATTTTCTTCTAGCTACTATTAGACGATATTTTTCAGCTTAAAAAAGACCTAGCAATTAAGCGGCTTTGAACTATCTCAATTAACCCTTTATTCTACCACAGATCCATCTTAAGCTGCACAAAATCATCTAAATATAGCTAGAATAAAATGAAAAAAGACGTCGCGGTACAGAAGGGGTTAAACCTATCTTACGATTACCTTATCTCAGAGAACCTAATCTGTTTACAATAAGAGTACTCGCCTAAATTATACGAGGTTAAGGGGAGATGGGGCTTTTTTCTATTTCCCTTTCTTTCTCAAGTTTAGCCCCATTAGTTTTCTGTTCGTGTCATTTAGGTGTCGATTTTTCCTGGCGAGCGATAGCGATATATTAGTGTAAGTCTGTATGAATGAATGGGTCTTCGTTCTGTAAAGAGGGATGTGAGTGGTCATTTGTTTAGTTTGGTAGATGCAATAATAGCTTGTAGTACAACCTTTAATACAATTACATTATTGTATGAATCGTTACCATAATCATTAAATCTATTGTATATGCAAATACAAAATAGTTAAAAGTATATAACTTCAGAGGAATATTTAAATATTTAGAATTACATGTTATGCAGACAGCAGCCAACATACATTACCCAACCTTATTTCACCAATGTGGAACCTGGCGATTTCGATTTGCTTCATATATATTTGTGAGAGAGATTAGGAATGTCAACGAATCATGCTAAAATGTGAAGTTATGCACGACACAAATATATTGTTGACAGGATTATAAGCATAATGCAAACTAATTAGCCAAAATACAAGTTTCAGTTAATTTTCATAAATATAGATCGGGCACGGATTATGTAAAGTAATCGATAGGTGTGACCCATGGTAGAGCAAGGAAATAATCTGATTATTAACATACGATTGTGACACAACTTGTATAAGTGTACCCAACATGTCACGTTTAACAAATAAGTAAAAAGGAAAACTAGCAACAACATATATACTGATCCTTACGAGGCTGCTTGTAAATATGATCGCAAAAGAGCAGATACACACATAATGATGTGGAGTCAAAATAAGTCTACATATAACGTCATTATCACCATATAAGGCATTGCTTTTTTTCTTCTGTGTTAGACACATTATACTTGCGTGACCCGCCATCGAATGCTGTCATATTTGATAACTTGCATCTACTATTGGCCTATATATAACCTGTTTAAAATCCATATTATCATTTGGTGTCACATAAGTCGTGGGGATCAATATGCTATAATTAATGATATATTATAGATTTTCGCCTACTCTTATGACTTCAGAAAGCTACCTTACATTTGTTATTTTTAAAAATGTACTATTTATTTAAACTAATACAGCATTGACTTTTCTTTTATATGCAGTGCAATCTCAAACAACTAATAACATATTATCATGCAATTGACAACAGTGATAGTCATTGGTCGACCATCACTCTCTAACCTCGAAAACACAAACTACGTCAACTAAGCATTACTCTTGGCATAATCAGTAATCACACACACACACACACACACACACACACACACTCAGAATATTGTGTGCCTCAATAAGCATTATCGGAGTGAATATGTTTTTTATAGATAATTATTTTTGGTTGTAACATGGAACACTTAGCAAAGTCATTATTTAGCAACGGTACTAAAATATGTATGATAAGCAATTAAGATATAATTATATTGTGACACCTCATGTAATAGTGGGTGGACATAACAATAGCCATTATGTGCGTTTGCGGATGCGTGCGTGTGTGCATGCCTGCTTGTTTGCATATGCTTGTGGCGTGTTATAGTGTAGTAATTATAGTTCAGAAATATATACATATAAGTTATGTTGTAAGAACAGAAATATATATTTATTTGAATATAGTATTTATTCAAGTTCCGAATCAAATTACCACGGTATTCCTTTGTATTTTAATTAGTATAACTATAATAATGGTTTCCAATGCAAGTCACGAGGATATATTGTCTCCAGGCATACCAACAGTTATATTCTGCACATTTTTCTAATCAAAACTTCTTCACAAGAAGCACATCAAGCACCTGTTATTTGTTAGCATTGAAAGATAACGCAGGTGGGTCAAAACCATTATATTGTTAACCCGTACAGCCCCAGCGACGCGCCTGACGCGTCGGCGATGTATGTAACGCACAGCCCCAGAGACGCGCCTGGCGCGTCACCCTAATTGCGCCGACCGTGACCTCAGGTGTAGCCACTCAAGAGGGCTCCGATTTGTATGGGAACTGTGTACGTATCCCACGCAACCGTGCCGATGGTTGAAAACTCTCAAAGTCCACGTGCGTGCGCGCGAGCGCGCAATAACCTGTTTTTTTGGGATAATTGCCTTCAATTTTTTACTCTTGTAAAATCCATTTTCGGGGGCTCTGTAGGACCATTTTTTAAGCTTTTTGAGCGGTTTTTCGTGGTTTTTCCTTCATTCCTAACCCATTCGCTATTGTTTCTGGAATAAAACCATTTTTTGAAAACCGGCCGGGTTCTGGTGCGCAAACATTACAAAACTAGCCGGGGCTCCACGGGTTAAGGACAGTAAAGATAGAGGGTATATATTGATATCGTGACACATGTTGGCATGCCTGAACAGCTGTAAGTGTGGCACATTCAGAGGTGTTAGGTGGCGAGGAATTGAGCCATACCATTTTCAACATTTTGTCAGGAGACAACACAGGTCAAAATAGCATACAGAGAGGTAACGGAAGTTTGATGATGCAGAGTATTTCAGTCCTTATCTAGCTGTGCAATAGATCGTTAATACAATCAATCATAAAATACGATTGCCAGCTTCATTTTAATTTTTGACATACCAATTTTCCTGGATGGCATTGAATACCTACCGTAGTCATTTTCTTTAGTATATATACCTACGGTAGTTCATAAACTAATTTACTTTCGGAATACGATTATCTTGAGGTAATAGGCATAGGCCAAATAAACAAAGGTTCATGGCCAGTAAATGTTTGTAAACTGCTTTGTAAAAAGTTAAATGATAGTAAAATACTGTATAACAATTATGATTAATATGTAAATCGCCCATGATCAAATTGTACAAAAGGCTAATACACTATCTGTGTGTTTGTTTGTATAACCAACCTTTCCTACACAATAATACCCCCCCCCCCCCCCCACGCAAATGTAACTACGCCATCTATGGGACATAAAAAGCAACAGATTCAGGGTGGGGGGAGTGAGCGATCTTACTAATATCAGAGCGAAAGACTCCAGCGAAATTACCATAGGTGGCCCAGTCCGAAAGGTGACAGACTGTACGGGTAGCTTTAACAAAAGTGTCGCTTGTTTGATAGTTCCCGTTATTATAGATTAATTTTAACATTCCTTTTGCGGCCTATGTATAAACAATGTATTAGTAACAATGGGGACGTATGGACACGCCGTAACTTTTTCTATAATCCCCATGGTGTTATATTCTCAACGACCTTAACAAATAAAAAGATATCACCGAAAGTGAACTCCTGCACCAGCTGTTGCTGGAAAAAAAAACATGAATTGGGTCCCCCTTACCCCGTGAGAGGTTAATTAAGTTAGGTTAGGGTAATGACAAAACACGGCAGTCAAGTTACTTACCAGGGGATTGAGGGCAGTAGCCTCCTTCATTGGACACTAAGTTAGGTAAGGTTAGAGTACAAATCTACTCAAAACCTAATAAACTACAAAATCCTAAATTTCTTTAAAAGAGGAACACAAACAAGAGGTAAAATAGGCTGCGAAAGAATGTTTAGTGATGCTGGCGTATTTAATATACCAGGAAGGAACTCTGAAATGAAAGTGGGAAATTTATATATGTTTATTAGTTCAAAGACTCTAATCTTAATGATAACTTTAAATTATATCCTGAATAAAATAGAAGAATGAGTCCTCAGACACTGAAAAACTTATATTTACATTTACATAGGTGCCAGTATTATATTCAACTATCTTATACTTGAAAGTTTATATCTTAAATTTTGCATCAAGTATGTCATAATATTATAGGCTTCGAACCACAACGCAATATAATGAGCGAACAGCCTTCATACTGCCGTATACTTTGCATCAAGTATGTCATATAGGCTCCGAACCACAACGCAATATAATGAGCGAACGGCCTTCATACTGCCGTATACTTTGCATCAAGTATGTCATATAGGCTTCGAACCACAACGCAATATAATGAGCGAACAGCCTTCATACTGCCGTATACTTTGCATCAAGTATGTCAATTAGGCTTCGAACCACAACGCAATATAATGAGCGAACAGCCTTCATACTGCCGTATACTTTGCATCAAGTATGTCTTATAGACTTCGAACCACAACGCAATATAATTAGCGAACAGCCTTCATACTGCCGTATACTTTGCATCAAGTATGTCATATAGGCTTCGAACCACAACGCAATATAATGAGCGAACAGCCTTCATACTGCCGTATACTTTGCATCAAGTATGTCGATTAGGCTTCGAACCACAACGCAATATAATGAGCGAACAGCCTTAATACTGCCGTATACTTTGCATCAAGTATGTCATATAGGCTTCGAACCACAACGCAATATAATGAGCGAACAGCCTTCATACTGCCGTATACTTTGCATCAATCAAGTATGTCATATAGGCTTCGAACCACAACGCAATATAATGAGCGAACGGCCTTCATACTGCCGTATACTTTGCATCAAGTATGTCATATAGGCTTCGAACCACAACGCAATATAATGAGCGAACAGCCTTCATACTGCCGTATACGTTGCATCAATCAAGTATGTCATATAGGCTTCGAACCACAACGCAATATAATGAGCGAACGGCCTTCACACTGCCGTATACTTTGCATCAATCAAGTATGTCATATAGGCTTCGAACCACAACGCAATATAATGAGCGAACAGCCTTCATACTGCCGTATACTTTGCATCAAGTATGTCATATAGGCTTCGAACCACAACGCAATATAATGAGCGAACAGCCTTCATACTGCCGTATACTTTGCATCAAGTATGTCGATTAGGCTTCGAACCACAACGCAATATAATGAGCGAACAGCCTTAATACTGCCGTATACTTTGCATCAAGTATGTCATATAGGCTTCGAACCACAACGCAATATAATGAGCGAACAGCCTTCATACTGCCGTATACTTTGCATCAATCAAGTATGTCATATAGGCTTCGAACCACAACGCAATATAATGAGCGAACGGCCTTCATACTGCCGTATACTTTGCATCAAGTATGTCATATAGGCTTCGAACCACAACGCAATATAATGAGCGAACAGCCTTCATACTGCCGTATACGTTGCATCAATCAAGTATGTCATATAGGCTTCGAACCACAACGCAATATAATGAGCGAACAGCCTTCATACTGCCGTATACTTTGCATCAAGTATGTCATATAGGCTTCGAACCACAACGCAATATAATGAGCGAATAGCCTTCATACTGCCGTATACTTTGCATCAAGTATGTCATATAGGCTTCGAACCACAACACAATATAATGAGCGAGCAGCCTTCATACTGCCGTATACTTTGCATCAATCAAGTATGTCATATAGGCTTCGAACCACAACGCAATATAATGAGCGAACAGCCTTCATACTGCCGTATACTTTGCATCAAGTATGTCATATAGGCTTCGAACCACAACGCAATATAATGAGCGAACAGCCTTCATACTGCCGTATACTTTGCATCAATCAAGTATGTCATATAGGCTTCGAACCACAATGCAATATAATGAGCGAACAGCCTTCATACTGCCGTATACTTTGCATCAATCAAGTATGTCATATAGGCTTCGAACCACAACGCAATATAATGAGCGAACAGCCTTCATACTGCCGTATACTTTGCATCAAAGATGTCAATTAGGCTTCGGAAAAATACCCTATAAAATGAGGGAACAGAGAAAAAGCAAGGGGTGGGGTGGGGTGGGTGGTACGCCATTTTGGTGCAAGAGTCTCCAAACAACGTGATTTTAGATTTTGTTCAATTGGGAAGTGTATCCAAAGACCAAACTATATATCTTCTACCATTATTCCGAATGTTTATTAAGAATAAGAAAGTATTTGGTTAATAAGAGAAGACAAATAATACCAGTGACATATAGATGGAGGTTAGCCGATCTGTTCGTAAAAGATCTATAGGGTAGGGATGTGTGGTTGGTGAATAGAGTTCGGTCAAGGAAGTTGGCAATCAGTAAGATCACATAATTTCATTCGGACTATTCGACAATTTTACTAAGCGTTTAAGGGATATATAGGAAGCGAAGCGAATGAGACGCAAGCTATCGTCCTAACCCGAATCTGAATAGTATTATCTGAGCCAGAGTATAGTGATGACCTGCGCCTTGATATACTGAAAATGGCAAACCTGTAGCTTGGATAATCCCTAGATATTATCAAATGTCTTAAGATTATTTGTCCCTAATGATTTAGTTCCTTACAACTTTACTAACTACCGCATTACACTGGATAATTAAGTAACAGTTTGACAAGAATGCAAACAAGTTGAACAATTGACTTGCCCTTTAGTATCAAAATTAGTGAGTTTAGTCTTCATACCACCAGCATTTTTAAATCTTCCAATAAACCTTGCCAATGTAATAATTTACCTCGTCAGTGTTTGAAGACGCATTTCTAAGTATTATTCCCACTATCTATAGGCTATTTTATTTAGTTTTGAAAGGATTATGGAAGTCAGAGGGTTTATAGAGATACTTTACGTAGACATTATTTCCAGAAGGCCTTATTTTGACCTTAAACTCCAGCTCAGTATTTTTACAATTTTATACTACGTTCTTGGTTCACTGTTGGTTAGACTACTTAACCCCTTCAGACTCATATGACGCAGAGGTTGCCAGATTAGCAATAAGAAATAGAGTTCTCTCACTCTTATAATTACCTCTCCAAAATTAGTTTTCTGCCCACAGCTAATTCAAAGACAACTGCAGAGGTTGAAGTAACTAAACTAAAGGTTTCTAAATACCCCTGATGGTAACAAAGGTTTTAAAGTATCCCTAATAGGCTAAAAATCGCGTCATATGTCGGAGAGAGTTAAATGTATATGCACTTTATCATTTCAATTCTGTCTTGCATTGTATGTGTATAATTATATGTAATGGAACACACCGCCACTAATGGGTTATTTTCAAATTCAAAAATCCAAGCTGGACTATAGGTCCGTGCGGCCGTGTTAACTCAGAGGCTCGTGACGCGACACGCAGGATGAAATTTAGACAAAATAGGCTCTGTTACGGCCTAGAGGATAAATTAGAATATATACATGTAGAAAATCATTAATTTTGGTTCAATAATATTCACCATATTTCGTGAAAATTGGTTCATAAATTTGAGTCGCCTACGCTAGCGGAGGTATACGCTCTATTGATCGTCTCCAATATTTAATAATTTCTTATTTGGAGCATATTCTATCTGCTCGCCAAAGTTTGTGGTTCATAACGTTTGAGATTTTTTTTAGACAAACTGAGGCAACACATAACTTCCATCCAACTTCATTGGTGGAGGTAACAATGAAGACACATTTCTTAGTATTATTCCCACTATCTATCGACGATTGTATTGAGTTTCGAAGGGATTATGGAAGTCAGAGGGTTAATTGAGATGCTTTACATTTACATTATTTCCAGAAGGTCTTATTATGGCCTTTAACTCCGGCTCATTATTTGTATAATATAATGCTTGGTTCTTGGTTCACTGTTGGTTATCTGTGCTTTATCATTTCAGTTTATCTTTCATTGCATGTGTGTAATTATATGTAGTGGAACACAGGCTCTAACGGGGTTCTATTACTTTAATGCGATCGTAAAGCATTACCCAGAACAAAATGTTCCTGTATGTTCCTTAATTTCATTAATTTAGATTATTTGAAAGATAATTTGTGGGTTGGTGATATTACGAATATGATAAATGTGTAACTATCTAACTCAGGACCTGTTCCATGGCTTATTGGTTAGCATGCGTGTTCCACAGCCAAGAAGATCGGGGTTTGATTCCATCTTGGGAAGACATTTAGGCATCTCTCTGGGTTTGGCGGTCTGGTACTGGTTGGAAGCAAGTTCTATACGGTATACACTGGCTGGAATGGTAACATTCAGGTTACCCCACCCATCGAATCCAAATGATGCTAATGTTAACCCGCGAATGAGGAACTGCGATGTAAAACTGTTCTCAACTTTCCTATATGCATGTCCTGCCATTTGAACATGTGACACGTTTATAAAAGCTACCCATAGACGATTTAATTCGGAATAGGAAATATTTCGTATAGTCAGAATAAACTAAACAAATTTGTCATTAACCGAATAAAATTGCATGATATGGGCTAAATATAATAATTACTAATGTCTTTTCATTGAATGGATTTAACTTGAGACGCAAATTACCTCTATGATGGAAACTCATTTACGACGAATATAATTTACAATGGTTTATACCTAATCCTTTCATGTATATATTATTTTTCTTTATAGGCTATATGTGGTCCTGACACACAAAATATATTTATAAATAATTGTATTAGTCGTCTACGTATTTCCGTTCAATAAATGTAAACATATTCGCTATAGTGTCATAATTTTACTAATGTAATCTATACACAAAATATTCATGTTATTATAATGTGTTTAAGCTAAATTGTGGCAGACAACTGAGTATTAAAATTTGTATTTATCAAATAGGCCTCGCAATGAGCCTTGGCCGACAAAATGATAACATTTGTAACCAATACATTATTTTATAATCTTATGTCTTTATCAAAATTTTCAATTTCAATGTATCACTCTTTCATGCCACACCTTGAATGAAGAGACCTCTCTTTCCTCCCCCCCCCCCCCCCTCTAACCACATTCATCCAATATGAGTTGCCATATACTGCCAGCTCTGGCGACTTTGGCAGGAACTGCACCTGCGCGTGTTTTTTTTTGTTTTGTTTTTTTACTGGACCCCTTTCTTCTTGATTATCCCTGAAAGTATTTTCAATTTTAAAACATTGACTCTATTAGTCTGACGATTTTTATACATGTGGCTCCATTTCTTTATCAAATTTAAGACCTTAAGTACCATTTGGTGTAGTTTTTTTCATGGTCTTATATTGATGGGATACACGACTCTCCACAGGGAGTTGGAGAGACACTTCAACTCTTTTGGTACTAAAAATCTTCACAGGATCACGGGCTATTGCTGAAATTTTATCTCAAACCAGCGACTACTCCCTGAAACTGATGCAATATATTAGTTGCATAGTCCACGAATGCCAACTTCAGCTATATGTGCATGTGGTTCACCTTCCTGCTTAGCTGACCCTGCTCACCAGGTGGGGTCTACGGAGGACAACCCTGAGTGTAGAAGGCCTAGGGGAAGACCACGGGACTCGTGGCTGAGGCAAGTCGACTACTGTAATCTCTCGAAAGGATACTTGATATGGGCCGGGCAGATGCCTGGAGTTTCGTCCGGGGAATCTACCGGATTGGAGCCAGAGGGTGAATGTGGCGATGCGGCTTCAGGGCATATGACTCCATTGATTGACTGATAGTGAGCCTGCAGTTTAGGAGGAACCGGTAAAATACCTGGGGCATATCTTTTTTTCCGAAAAATGCAAAACAAATTATCTAAGGTGGGTCTAGGGCGTAATTACGGAGGAAACTAAAGAAAGCTAATATATATATACAACAAATAATAATTGTTATTTTATCTATTATAATAGATAAATATTTCCCCTAATGGCTTTCTGGACATTAACGCGCATCTAACTCAAAGCTACAACATACTTACTCCTGCTGCTGACATGGAAACCAAGCGGAGATGCCGATGACTATTAGTCAAATGCCTGCCATTTTTTATTTTTTGTTTTTTAAATTTGCTTGGAAATCATCGCTAACCTTACCTTCAATTTGTGAAGCTTCATTCATACAGTATTCGAACCCAGGAAGCAACTTGATCGAGCACCTATTGTAAATACTGTAAAATACATTGATGTTAAAAAAGGTAAAGGTAATTGAGGTGATGGTAATCTACTGATAGTTTACATCCCCTAGAATCCTAGATTTTCCTGTTCAAACTAAAATTTGAAATATCCCGGTAAATGATATTTCCAAAACCGTCACATAGTAAAGTCTATTAATTCTGAAATTTATGAAAGGTTATTTTTGAAACCCCCTGTATATAATCATCCCCACAACTTTATGGTTGTGATGATTACATAATTATTACCAGGAATTATTTGAATGTGCTTATGTGGATGAGACTCGATAGCCTTGGCAGGCAACCCATCTAGGGGAATATACCCTAAACAAATTACCGATGGGCGACACGCTAATCGGTGCCACTTACAGGTGGCGATCTCTATAGCAGATGGGGAGCTTGCAGGTACCAATCAAACTAGGCAATACCCAGGGGAGGCCTATAGGCATACGATAAGGAGTTGCTGGAACTCCTGTTTCATTTTTATTCATAGTCCTTCTCCATAGGTTTAATCCCTATGTGGTCGAGTTTCCAGTCTTTCTAGATCGAACTCGTCAGCTAGCTTTGGGTCATCTATGTGAGTCTCATTTTTAATGAGCTCTTCTACCGTGGTCGTGCTCATCCTCAACATGAATACGTACTGTCAATCAGAATATTTGACTGGGTAGTTTGGACTGTACAGCTCATGCAGTAGCCAAAATTAGTAGGGATAAAGATCACTCCACTCTCTCTCTCTTCTAAACCCAGGGTGTACTACATCATAATAACAATCCGCGCCCAACAGTATATGCACCTCCTTCAAGTTACCCATGGGATCAGACTAGTAGATACCTTTCCTACGAAGCGCATGCTCTACTTTATGAATTCCAACAGATTGATAGTCTGGGAGTTTATCTACCACCACACACTGTAAGAAGTGTTTCTTCTTACTGTAGACACATGCAACCTCTACAACTTCATAGTCTCTACTGTCAGTCACTCCTGTGAATCCTTGTAACCTAAGGGTCTCGCTACCTACTACACAAGTGTTTTAAACCGTCCAGCACCGACCTCTTTAAGAAGGATCGTTGTGAGCCCTGGTCCAGGTAGCCGACAGACTTGTGTCCTGCCATAACCCTCTATGGGTATCTTGATTGTGGGTAATATGGTGGTGTCTTTCCTACTGCCTAGCATCAGTGTTACAGTACCCCCTACCTTATTCTCCTTAACTAGACTACCTGTGGGGCACAACTTGTCAAAATCATGACCCTCACAGTTACGACAGGGCCTTAAATAGGTAGCAGTACACTTACCCTGCATACCATGGTCCTTACTTAAACAACCCCTCCATAATGTTAGCTTCCTTGCTGGAGTTAATTTGGCTTCATTGGTTTTGATAATTGGTACAGTTTAGCCATTTGTGCTTGGAATTGTTACATAGCCTACATGATGATTGTGGTTTCTTGCGTGATTCTTCAACCTTTAGACCCTACCATCATATTAATTGAACCCCTTGATTTTGCCCCTTCTGACTCACCCACCGTACTACAATTGTTGCATTGTATGTTGCTAATCTCCTTGCTAAATGACACTTTAAATTCTTCTAAATCTAAGGTATGAACTTTATCAAGAATAGCTAGAGGTAATTTGTCTCAATATTTTGACTAGCATTTCTTGTGATGTTACACCCAACGCATCTAATGACCTCGTGTGACACGCCATATCTTCCCTGAATTTCGTCAATTCATCAACCCTGTACAAAGGCTTTGCTAGGTTCAACAGAGCGTTCACGTGGGCTACCTTAAGCTGGTCAGTGTCTCCATAAGTCACCTGTAATAACTCCACAACGCTATCATAATTCTCACCTATGATGGAAACACCTTCTACTAAATGCAAGGCCTCGTCCTCTAGTTGGCCTTTAAGATAGTGGAACTTCCGTTCGTCAAGGGACGAATCATGCACAGTTGATTTTAAAACTCAAAACACCAACCATTCTGCTTAGTTTCCCCTGAATTTTGGTAAGTTCAGTTTGGGTAAGTTTACTTTACGGTGGGGATCCGTACGCTTGGCAGCATCGTGATTCGGAGTTACCTCTGTCTTCTGCACTGCCCTTCGCAATAAATGTTTTGCCTCTAAAACGGCAACATCATGGATGCTCGTACTCTGCATGAATTTCCGTTTCACCCTCTAAAATTTGTACAATACTCTCACTTGGGTAACTATACGATCATAGGTATTTTGTAGGTATTCTAGTTTGGCCTCTAGTTCCTCAGGAGTTGCACTAGCAATAAATTTGTCCAAATCGGTCGTTAGCCTAGTAATGACACACCTCAAACCCCCTCTCTGGTTCTTCAAGACTGTAATAGACATAGTTTTAGCTGGTATATCTTCTGATTTATTAACCATTATATAATATACACGAATTAGCCTAACCCTTCATCAGCCAGTATGGACCTCTATCATAAGCCAACATCGTGAAACATAAGCCTAACCATTCATTAGACTAAAAAATAATAATGACTATATTCAAGCAGCTTATCTTAAATAATACCAGAAGTTGGGATGATAATATGAAGCAATGAAACTATGAATGAAATATGCTAATGGTAGATCAGTCCTAAGTCAAAATAATAAATAATAATGAAGTAGGGAGACAAATACAGGGTATGACGGTAATAACCGAGATCTACCCCACCAAGATCCTTCGATATACATCCTATCCTCCGTCAACATTGCCCTCGCCCATAATAACTAACTAACTAGGAAATTTCAAACAGTTGGTCAAAGTCCCGGGGTCTGGGCACCAATATGGCGGATTTAAAGAGTTGAGTTTACTTTACCTAGACTGAAATGGTCCGCACATATAAATTGTAAATGAATAATAAATACCGAGAGTGTAACTCACTTTAAATCGCCATAGAAAAGTTGTGTTGTCGATAGATCTTGTATGAGCTGATGACGGTTGGTAGACAAATGGCTACCACTGGAACACTGTTGAGAAATTGTTTAGTTCGAAGGTCTACCTGAGTGGCCGCTAGGAAACACACTCGACAAAGAAGGGAATAATGTTGAAAAGGTTTAAATAATAAAAATAAGCTTAGCTGTCTGTTTGTCAGTCGGATGAAGTAGTGACGATGAGAGCTGATGAAAACCGGCACTAGAATCACAGCGAAATCAGGAATAGAGATGCTGACAGGATGACATTTAGTTTAGCTCTGACGCGTCGCGTCTCGCTAGACACGCCATCACCTGCTACTAATCTAGCGGATATAGCTAAGACTGTAGCGGATGTCTAGCGGTAAATATCGTACCACATTTTTAATATTACGACAATCGTCATATAATTATTCCTAAAGACTCATAAATACTATACTTTCGTATAATAGGCCTTATTTAACTTATCAAGCTTACATACAAAATTATATGATAGGGTATATCAAGATTACATACAAAAATTATATGATAGGGTATATCAAGATTACATACAAATATGTTATGGTATTATACATAGAAAACGTATGTTACACCACTAACTATCGTGAATCCACGATATCACCTTTACAATATCAGAACACAATTACTAAATCATGAGGTATTTACGTCACCTTTACAATATTAGAATGATATGTCCTTCAGGTCAATTTAACAAGATTACAAACTAGTATTCAATCAATGACCTCCTTAATACTAGTTGGCTTGATATTTTTGCGCAATTGAAAGCATGCTGTCGACGAGGTGAATATCTAATTAATACTGGTTGTTTCCTTATAACAAAAAAAGTATTTCATGGGTATGGGCTTAAGCCCTTCTCTATTCCTTCAGCTAGGTCTAACCTATAACTATAACTATAAGATCCTGTACTATTACTAGCTGGTTGGCGGTATGCCTTTACTAACAATAACAGCTATATCTCTTAACACTTCATATCTTTATTTCACCACTTGTCTAATCAGTTTATCTTTGATTGTTCTATAAGAACACATAGATATTATTGTTGGAATACGCTGCCCGCTCTAGTAGATAGGAGATCTCTTCTTCCTCTCTTCACCACTTCAAAGCTGGCCAACACCTCGGGTCTCTCTTCTCTTTACCATCTACCACCAGGTGACGCTCTTGGATCGCTTGGCTTATTATGTGAAGGCTAGCAATGTGTCGGCAGACATCAGGATATTGTAAGTGTATCTGTGCCAAGGGTGAGCGGTCTAGTAGGTCCCGGCCTCGTCTTGTGTTCAGTAGAACTCGGTTGCTGGAGAACTGGAACAGGCATATATATCTCCCCATGGGTGCCAAGGTGAGCAAGGGAGGTGTGTCTAATAAGAGCGCTGGTTTGTAGTCAGGGCAGGTGCCCGTAGCAGAGTGTGTCCTGTGGCCCCGCCCACCTCCCTTTATAACCCTCCCACACGGTACGGGGCCCTGTGATTGGCTAAGCCGTGCGCCCGGGAGGAACTTCCCCAGCCAGATTTCTTTGAAGTTCCAATTTCCCCTCCTGCTTTATTTCATCTTCTTAATACTCTCCTGGAAGCTTGTTGAGAGATGTTTTGTAGTGGTTGACGTGAGTGAGAAGGTGGCACCATTGTAATAGGACATCTGCGACCAGGATAGAATATAAGTGTGCGAACTGGGAGTGAGTTATGCGGCAAGTGTTTAAAGGGAGATACAGGTGGCTCTGGTTGTTGCGTCACAGGAGGCCGTTGATTGGTCGAGAGCAAGTGTGTGGCAGGATCTTCCCTGTGACAAGATTTAAAGGTTAAACCTTGCTTCGCCACCTGAGCTGATCCCGTCTCCTGATTGGCGGACGGAATTACTCCATTAATTACATATAATAAAGGTTGTCTCTATTCATCAAATGGTAAACAAAATGGAGATCGTTCCTGAATTGATTGTAACTATTCTTCCGATTGTAAATCTTGGAAGCTATTATTAGCCAATGATGTTGTATGAATGTGTATTATATCTGTTTGCAATAAAATAACAAAATATTGTATCCCATTTAGATGATTTCCTCCAGTAATCATTGAATACAATAAGTTGCAATGAATTGCTGTAAAATGTGTAGGATAGCGAAGTAACTGATACGATTTATAAATTTTTCAGACCATGGACTTGAAAAAACTGAGGAATTTGGTTTCCCAAGACAGAGAGTTCAACGATCATTGTTTTATTATTACTTGGGCAACTAGTGGCAGCTCATCCCCAACCAACGATGACTTGATATACACTGTTGGCGATAAGTTCCAGAAACTAATTGACACTCCTGAAATAATGGGTGATAATCTTATACTAGTAACTGTTAAGGAATCATCTCAGCTAGATGCAATTGTTGCCAAGTGTAGTAGCTTCTCTTCAAGATATGACCGTACAGCTAGATTCAGTATTGTGCCAGTGAAGCCTGTTACAGCCAGAGTCACAATGAAGTTGACTGGGATACCTCGTAGGTTACTTCAACGTGATGTAAGTGCCACACTTTCGGCATTCTCAATGTTGAAGCCATTGGCTGATCTAGAAATCAAGTATGATAGGCATACAATTGTGACTGGTGTTACCAGAGACTTGATTTCTTTCAAAACTAAATTTTCTAGTTCAACCTGGTCTATTGAGTTTCGCGGCTTTATCGGCTACCTGGTATATGTGAAAGCTGGACCAGTGGATGAAACTATTGTCTCTAGTATAGTTTCAAGTACTTCCTGGTGAAATAAGTCAACACATGAGAAGAACTATTTTAATTACATCACATTTGTATCCAAGTCTATATATATATAATCAAGCAAAATTAATGAAAGTGGACTAAAACAAGGCTTTTTGCATCATAATAATGCTATTGGAAATTTAATTAGTTTTGATGATTTTTGTTTTCTAGGATCATTACAGTTATGATATTATTATATATTTTGTTGCAACAACAAATGTTAATAATAATAATTATTATTATTATTAACATAAATTTATTTATAATATTGTTATCTAAATGTGTTCAATGGTTGGGAATGTGTACAGGGTATTTAAATTTTGATCTGCCTTTCATACTGAAATTCATACTGTAAATTTTTATATTTTACACATATGTAAATATTATATCTTCTCATTTTCTGGGCCCTGTGGTCTCAAAGCCACACCAGCTCAGAGGGTTAATATTTTGTTAAGCACTGTTAGCTAATGCTGTCTCCCTTGGGCAAGCTCTATAGATTATTTAATATTTTATATTAGTTTTGAAGCCTCTTTAACCCTCCTGGCCCGGTTGTCATTTTAAAATGACACCACGAATTAAGGGCCGGTGCCCGGGTGTCATTTTAAAATCTATAAGCTTGAAAGCCTATTCAGCTTGGTCTGAACGCCGTGCGTCCGACGCATGTAAACAAAGCCGATCGTTACGTCACCGCACCTCCGAAAACAAGAAAGAGAAGACTCGTTTGTTATTGTATGTCGTTGTTTCAGTAGTGAAAAGATCGTCATATTGCTAACATCGCCTGCAAGTGTTCTCCACTGAAATCGTCATCACAACTGAACCAGTTGACTTAGAGAGCTCTACTCAATGCCAGTCTACAGATTGGAAACCGCACTACATTTATAGATGCGTGGGAAATTTCTAGCAGTTAAACTAAACAAAAATACGGTAGCCTAGGCCTAGACGTTTTTCGGCCAGATCGCCCGGGTAGCCCACACTGTCATTTTGAGAGCCTGCCCGGGCCAGGAGGGTTAATTCCTACTTTAATTTTAATTTTAGGTTGGGGTTATCAGCCAGAGCGAATCCAAGCAGGCGTATATATATTATTTTATACTTTATTAGCTTTTTTGCCTTTATTAGTTTCTATTTTATATATTTATAAAATTAATGGTAGTTTAAGAATTGGTTTAGTATATAATATGGTGGGGCAGTCCAGAATTAATTTGATTTGATTTATTTGTTCTATAATAGCTTTTGTAGTTAAATTACCTATATACCTTTTTCATTTGTGATTACCTAAAGCTTATGTTGAAGCTCCTGTAGCTGGCTCTATAATTTTAGCGGGAGTTTTACTGAAACTTGGGGGTTACGGTCTTATTCGTATTTTACCATTATTTGGAGAATTAAATAAAATAATTAATTGACTTTGAATCGGGCTGAGTATTTTAGGTGGTTTTATTGTTAGATTAATTTGTTTGCGCCAGGTAGATATAAAATCTTTAATTGCCTACTCTTCTGTTGCTCATATAGGGTTGGTTTTAAGAGGATTAGTTATATTTGGTTGATGAGGAATAAATGGAGCTGTAGTAGTTATAGGTGGCCATGGTTTATGTTCGTCTGGTATATTTTGTTTAGCTAATATAGTTTACGAACGTACAGGAAGGCATAGACTTTTAATTAACAAGGGACTAATACATTTTATACCTAGAATAGCTCTGTGGTGATTTTTATTAAGAATTGGTAATATAACGGCCCCGCCCACTATTAACTTGTTGGGTGAAATTAATTTAATTATAAGAATAGTAAGATGAAGTAAAGTGACTATGTTGGGTATCTGTTTATTATCTTTCTTTAGAGCTGGATACACACTATATTTATATTCATTGAGCCAGCATGGTTTATTTTCCAGTTCTTTATATTCTTGTTGTTCGGGGAAAGTGTGTGAATATTTAGTATTAAGTTTGCATTGAATTCCTTTAAATATTCTAATTTTAAAAAGTATTGTTATTATACCTAATTTTTATTTAAATAGTTTAATAAAAAACATTGGTTTGTGGTACCAAAAATATAATTATGTTTATTATAAATCATCATTTCAAAAATATCCATCAGTTTAACCAGAATATTATTTTTATTATTATTGTCTTTTTTTTTTCTATAATAATATCCTTATTTTGTATTCAATTTGAAAAATGTTATGTAGCGGAGTGGGAGATTTTATCTATTAACTCTAATTCAATTTTAGAAACATTTATTTTCGACTGAATGTCTTTAATATTTTTAGGATTATTTTGTATTATTAATTTCTTCTATAGGATTTGTTTACAGGGGTGATTATATAATAGGGGATTATAATATAAATCGGTTTATCTACTTAGTTTTGGCCTTCGTGTTTTCTATGGCCATATTAATTATTAGCCCTAATTTAATTATAATTTTATTAGGTTGGGATGGACTAGGTTTAATTTCGTATGCTTTAGTAATTTATTATCAAAATTAAAAAAGAGCCAATGCTGGAATACTTACTGTACTATCTAATCGTATCGGAGATGTCGCTATTTTACTTAGAATCGGCTTAATATTTAAACTTGGAGGATGAAATTTCATTTTTTATAGTTATTATTTGACCGATTGCGATAGTATATTATTGAAATTATTGATTATAATAGCTGCTATAACAAAAAGTGCTCAAATTCCTTTCTCTACATGATTACCAGCAGCTATGGCTGCTCCTACTCCAGTTTCTGCACTAGTACACTCTTCTACGCTAGTTACAGCTGGTGTTTATTTAATAATTCGTTTTAGTCCTTCTTTATTAGGTTCTAAAGTTTCTATTTTATTACTACTAATCTCTTATTTAACTATATTCATATCTGGGTTGGGTGCACATTTTGAATATGATTTAAAAAATATTATTGCACTATCTACTCTTAGTCAATTAGGAGTTATATTAAGAATTTTATCTTTAGGTTTTTCTACATTAGCATTTTTTCATTTATTAACACATGCTTTATTCAAAGCTTTATTATTTATGTGCGCCGGTGTTGTAATTCACAATGTAAAGGAATTTCAAGATATTCGTTATATAGGAAGAATTTGTAGAAAAATACCACTAACTAGAATGTGTATAAATTTGGCTAATTTAGCCTTCTGCGGAACTCCATTTTTAGCTGGTTTTTATTCTAAAGACCTTATTTTAGAAAAGGCTTTTATAAGATGAATTAAGCTAGTTTGTTTTATTTTATATGTAGTTGCTTCTGTGCTGACTCCCTGCCTAGGCAAACTCTTTCGTCTCTGTCTATCCTCTAACGTCTTTCCTTTATGCTGGAAGTTTGCTCACATTCAACCTGTCCCAAAGAAGGGTGACCGCTCTCAACCCTCCAACTATCGTCCAATTGCTCTCATCTCTTGTCTTTCTAAAGTATTTGAAACTATTCTTGCTTCCAAATTTCTTAAGCATTTCTCTTCTCATAATCTGCTCTCAGATCGCCAGTATGGCTTCCTTAAGGGTCGCTCTACTGGTGATCTTCTTTCATATCTTACTAACTCTTGGTCATCCTCCTTTTGGGACTTCGGTGAGACTTTTTCTATTGCACTAGACATATCGAAAGCCTTCGATAGAGTCTGGCATAAATCTTTAATTTCTAAACTACCCTCCTTCGGTTTCTATCCCTCCATCTGTGCCTTTGTCTCTAATTTCCTTTCCGGCCGTTTCATAGCCACAGTTGTGGACGGCCATTGTTCACTTCCTCACCCTATAAACTCCGGTGTTCCTCAGGGCTCTGTCCTATCTCCTATTCTCTTTCTAATTTTTATAAATGATCTCCTTAACTGTACCTTAATTCCCATCCATTCATACGCAGACGACTCAACCTTACACTACTCCATTAGTTTTTCAAATGCCCCAGCCAGCAATTCCTCAACGACAAACGTAATGAAGCCATAAAACTCTTAAATTCTGATCTAAACACTATTTCCAATTGGGGCAGAGAAAACCTTGTTAACTTTAATGCTTCCAAAACCCAATTTCTCCATCTATCTACCCGTCAGGATCTCCCAGCGGACTATCCCTTATTCTTCAACAATACAAAAATCAACCCTTCATCTTCTCTCAATATTCTTGGTGTCTCTTTTTCTTCTGCTCTCATTTGGAAGGACCATATTACCAGTCTTGCTAAGGCAGCCTCCCAGAAGCTGGGTGTGCTCAACCGCCTTAGGGGGTTCTTTTCCCCAGCACAGCTTCTTGCTCTGTACAGGGGCATAGTGCGCCCTTGTATTGACTATTGTTCACATGTGTGGGGAGGTTCCTCTCACACCGCTCTCCTAGACAAAGTTGAAAGGAAGGCCTTTCGTATCATTAACTCCCGTCCACTCACCAACTCTCTGCAATCTCTCTCTCTCCGCCGCAATGTTGCATCTCTCTCGCTATTCTATCGCTACTATAATAATCAGTGTTCCTCAGAGCTATCTCAGTGCATACCACCTCCTTTACGTAGGGCACGTGGTACCCGTCTTGCAACTCAATCCCACCCCTACTCTGTGCAACTCTCCAACCCAAGAGTGAAACTTTACTCTCAAACTTTCTTCTACTCAACAGCTGAGCTCTGGAACTCTCTCCCAGAATCAGTCTTTCCCTCTTCCTATGACTTAAATTGCTTCAAACTCCGTGTGTCCAGGCATTTTGGCTCGAACGTCCCTTGATTTTGGCCCTGTCACTCTTTCAACTATGGGGGAGGCACTCGGTATAGCTAGTAATGCCTTTTGCCTCCCTCAATCACATAGAAAAAAAAAAAAAAAAAAACAGATATTCCAATTTCTGCAGTTGGTGATAATCTTTTGTGAAAAAATGCTCAGAAAAAATGAAAAAAAAGAATAAAACCTCAGACACAATAAATAAAATTTTACCTCAGCGCATGCCATTTACTACAATTTTAGTGTGAAGCCCCTGATAAGTAGCCTCTCGAGTAACATCTCGTCATCATTGAATTATTGTTAAAACTGTTGTTAAGAGTCCTAGAACGAATAAATCTATATTAAACTGGTGAAATAATTTAACTAGGCCTGTTGTTAATATTATAGCTCTAATAGAGCCAGTTCAAGGTCAAGGTCTGATATCAACTAAGTGATATGGGTGTATACCATGGGATAATGTAATTAGTTAACTTCACTAGCAAAAAGTGTTCTTAATACTGCAAATACATATAATTGAATTACTGCAACAGCAGATTCTAAAAGTAAAAGTAGAATTTGTGAAAAAATAAGAATAGTTAAGAGATATGAATTTAAAGAAGGTCCAGTTCCTCCTGATAGTGTTAATAAAAGATGCCCAGCTATTATGTTAGCAGCTAATCGGACTGCTAATGTTCCCAGACGACTAATATTTCTGATTGTTTCAATTAGTACCATAAATGGTATTAAAATTGCCGGAGTGCCCTGAGGAACCAGGTGAGCAAATATATGTTGGGTGTGATTTACTCAACCAAAAAATATAAATGTTAATCATAGGGGCAAAGAGAGCTCCAAAGTTATTGCTAAATGCCTCTATCTCGTAAAAATATATGGAAAGAGGCCTAAAGAATTATTAAATACAATTAAAGAAAAAAGTGAGATAAAAATAATAGTTCTTCTTTTTTGAGTAGGTCCCAATATTGTTCTAAATTCTTTATGAAGTGCTAAATTGATTTTATTTCATAATAGAGATCACCGTGAGGGTGAGATTCAAAATAAATAAGGAATAAAAAGTAATCCTAAAAAAGTTGAAAGCCAATTTAACGGAAAGTTAATTAATCTTGATGATGGTTCAAAAATAGAAAATAAATTAGTTATAATTTTCAGTGTTTTTCTTCAGATTTAATTGATATTTTATCTGCTCTTATTTTTTCAGGTGATATAACATAATAATTAGAAATAAAGAATAATACAAAAATTAGCAAGAATATAAATATTAGATTTAATCATATAAGGGAATATTTGAGGAATTAAAAAATATCTTAAGATTATTTAAGTTAGACTTATATTTAAAAATATATTTTTTATATAATTATAAATAAAGAGGGAATTATTAGACCCAACATATTTATAAAGATAATAAGTGGGCTAGATAATACATTCGTTTTATTTAAATCATAAACTAAAGAAGATTTAAACCTTGGTGCTGAAAAAGTAAAAAATGGGATAAAATTCGTAGGTAGAAATATAATGTAATTAAAGTGCAAGATAAAAGTACCATAAGCAATATAAATATATTAAAATTATTTAACTCTTGGATAATAAATCATTTGGGGATCAATCCTGTAAAAGGTGGATTCCCCCCAAAGAAAATAACGCTATAAATATTGGAAAATTTGAAACTGATGAAGATTCTTTTTTATCAATAAGATTACTAATATAGAAAGCCTGATGATTATGAAAAATTAAAGCGACTGATCTGGAAATACAATATTAAAATAAAAAATACATAAACATTATATTTTCTCTTAAAATAGCAGGAGCAAGTATTCATGCTATGTGATTAATTGAAGAAAAGGCCATAATATTACGCAAAGACGTCTGATTAATTCCTATAATTGATCCAATAATTGCAGATAACATCGCGGATACAATAACTACAGTGTAAGTTTGTTGATATGGTATTAATAATAAAATAAGAGAAAGCGGCGCAATTTTATGAATTGTTATTAAGATAATTAACTGCGGCCACGACAGTCCTTCCATGATTTGAGGAAATCAGAAATGGAAAGGAGCAGCTCCTAATTTTAATAATAGGGCCGAAAGAATTATAAAAAAAGAAACTTCAGAGGACATTAATATTAAAGACCTTCTAAAAATAATGAATGAAGAGCCTAAAGCCTGAATTAAAAAATATTTAAGAGCAGCTTCAGATGAGTAGCGGTTATTTATTGTTATAATAATAGGAATACACGATATTAAATTTAGTTCTAGTCCCACTCATGCTATAAATCAAGAAGGAGCAGAAATAGCTATTACTACTCCTAAGGATAAAGTAGATATAATATTATATTCGATAAAGATAAACAAATATTAAATAGAATTCCAAATTCATGATAGAAGGTTTCTTCTACAGCTTATGCTTATATTTAATAATATATATATATATATATATGGATGGGAGCAGCCAGTTTAAAAATATATTAAACTTATTATTCTAACTTATAGTTTTTTGAAAATATATTAATTAGATAATTTAAGTACGACAAACTTATGTTATGCTTTAACTAATTCTCAAATCATAATTTTATTTATTTATTTTGTTTAAATTAAAAGAGAATATAAGTCTCATAGATGGGGTATGAGCCTGTAAGCTTTATTTAGCTTATCTTTTAAAGTATAAATAGAATAAATCTATATTATTAACAATCAACAACAATTATTATCAATGTTACCCTTTAATCAGGCATTATACTTAATTAGGTTCTTTAAGCTAGCTCTAGCAGAACATTTTATGAATGCAAATCATATATTTTAAAATAAATTATAGCTTAATAAACAATTATTCCACTCACTCTAAAGCACCTTGCCTTCACTCATATTATAACTCGAATATTAAAATAAATAAAAATATTAATCCAGTTACAACCCAAGTAAAGATATTAGACAGGTGAATAATATAAGCTAGGGGTAAAATTAATGTAATTTCTACATCGAAAATATAAAAAATTACAGCAAATAAAAATAATCGTAAAGAAAATGGAAGTCGAGCAGACCCCTTTGGATCAAATCCACACTCAATAGGTGAATTTTGTTCACGGTCTATAGCTTTTTTTTTTTTTTTATAATAAAGATGCAATAATTATTAGAGCACATCTAATTAATAAAGTAAGAAAGGTATAGAAAAGTAAGAATACAATTATTTCTTCTAATTAATTTAGACCTTTTGGTTGGAAGACAAATATACTTAATATACTAAAAAAAATAGCAAGAAGTATTATTTACTATTATAGGCTTAAAAGACCTACACCTACAACTTCGGTCATCTAGCTAATATAATAAATTAGTCATCTTTAGAAGAAACCCAATTTAAAAAATAATCAACTGATACACTTTCGATTACGATTGGTATAAACCTATGATTTGCTCCACAAATCTCTGAACATTGTCCATAGAAAAGACTAGGCCGGGTAATTATAAATCTTACTTGGTTTAACCGTCCTGGAATAGCATCTGCTTTTACTCCTAGTGCTGGAACTGTTCAAGAATGAGTAACATCTGATGCTCTAATAAGAACTCAAATTTGAGAATTTATTGGTAAAACTGTTCGATTATCAACATCTAATAATCGGAGGCTTGAAGAATCTATTTCATTAAGGGGAATTATATAAGAATCAAACTCTAATTGAAGAAAATCAGAATACTCATAACTTCAATACCATTGATGACCAATGGTTTTAAGAGTAACACTGGGATGATTTACCTCATCTAATAAATAAAGAAGTCGTAAAGAAGGTAGTGCAATACAAATTAAAATAAACGCAGGTAAAACAGTTCAAATAATTTCAATTGTTTGATTTTCTAAAAGAAATCGGTTAATGTAAGAATTAGCAAACAAAGATGCTATTATATATCCTACAAGCGTTGTAAGTAAAATCAAAACAATTATTGCGTGATCGTGGAAAAAAATGAATTGTTAATTAATTAATCAATTAATCTGGAGTTGGGTACTGCCAATTAGTCTTCCTGTTGACGCAGCATTGCTAACTCTAAGCTTTGACCTGAATAACTTTGTACATGGGGTCCTGCGGCTATATAATTATGTTAACTCGGTGCATGGACCATTGTGGGCATAACTCGACTAGGATCTGTGTACATATTTTTACTATTTAAACTACAAAATACAGACTCATACATTTAAGGGATGGTCAATTCCAACATATATTTGCTTTCAAACTTTCATATACTATTAACTTCGATGATATGCAAAGTTGAACAAGATAAATAACGATAATTGTCTAAGATATGTTGGCATTTAAGTAGGCAATCAATGGAATGCCATGCATTGTTTTTTAACACAATGGTAATTTATTTGTAGTGTATAACAAGGCAATATACATGTATAACTGCAGTTGAAAATGTTAAATAACATTGTATTTAATTATTAGAGTTGAATTATTAATCATTTTCAAGAATAATGTAGGAGTGTCCCTGGTGAAACCCCAACAACAATTACTTATATATCGCTATACAAATGTTTTGTAATATCGCTATTAGCAAGCATCCTAATTGTGCTTTCAAAAGTATTTATTTATTTTAACATTATCAACAACGTACTGTTTTGCCTGGATGAGACGAACAAATAAACTAAGTTGTACAGATTTGTTAATTGGTTTAATGTGTGTATGTGATAGGAATCATGTGCCCAAATTATGTTTAGTAGCAAGATAGGGTGCTAAGGTTGTACAAGAAGGTATGAATCATAGTTAATAGAACATAAACATTAACGGGGATTACGTCAAACTTGGAACGATGTATGCTATGCAATTTTGAACGCAGTGCAGCTACTGTAGTCTATTGTTTTAAGCCAGAGCTTTGGAACCAACACGCGATACAATATTGGCTGATTAGTTGATTGGCTAATGGAAAAGTGAGTATCGTATAAATCCAGATTTCTTCGCCATTTCATATGTACAGGTACTGACAAATGTTTGTGAGCTCTTGCGATTTTCTTTATGCAAATACATCCATTTAGATTGATGTTCAGGTAAAATCCGCTACATACTATGTGTTACTATGTGTTTATTAATATATTGCTGACCTTATCCAAACCTCAATCTAAATGGAAATAGGCCTATTTGCATTACAAAAATACTCGCAAAA
This sequence comes from Paralithodes platypus, assembly GCA_032716605.1. Taxonomy (NCBI): domain Eukaryota; kingdom Metazoa; phylum Arthropoda; class Malacostraca; order Decapoda; family Lithodidae; genus Paralithodes; species Paralithodes platypus. The sequence continues at coordinate 35,239,621 of CM064580.1, forward strand.
CTCGCTAACATGTCTCAGTACCTGTACTTAAGCTAAGCTCATTCTTAAGATAAGCTCATTCAAATTTATAGATTTACAAATAAACAAAATAAAAACACGAAAAACGCAGAATAAAATCGTTTATTAACGAAGCTATTATGAAGATAACACTGGATATATTACTTAATCCCTTTGGCATAGCGGTCTGTTGGAAAATAGCAGAATGTGCCCTAATAAACGGATTATTCTTGGTCTATGATTGACAGCTAGCCCTAGTGTTTCCTTACAATTGTTTGTCTAATGTATAAGCAGTAACAAGAAAGAGGGTGGTCAGCATGAAATATAGAAGTCCTTGCATGATAGTGTTGTAATCCTGACATTGACGTACAGGAGTGAAGCACGGACGTTGTTGGAGAGACACAAACCAAGAGTAAGAGGGGTGGAAATTAGTTACTTGAGAAGTGTGTGCAGAGTTACACGGAGGGTTAGACAGACAAATGAGGAAGTACAAGAGTGGTGTGGTGTAGATGTGGAAGTGTTGAAAAGTGTGAAAAGGAACCCCTTGCGATGGTTTGTCCATATGGAATGTATGGGAAGTGAAATATTGACTAAGACAGTGTACGAGAGTGAAGTGAAAGGACAGAGAGGGAGACGTAGACAGAGAGAGGTGGAAGGATGGAGTTGAGTATATGCGTTAAAGCGGTGTTGGATGGGAGGAGGGGCATCGACTGACTGGGGACAGAGTTGCATTGGGGCGATTCATTCGTGGTCATCCCTTCGGGATCATGGTGTCTGGAAATAGATATAGATAATCTAGTATGTTTGCACTGTAAAATCTCTAATTATATGTAGGTTATAATTATGTAGCGTTTATATTTCTAGATTCGGATATTACTGTAGAATAATAAGTAGCTGTAAAAAATACTTGTATAGTTGTGATTGTAAATGTCGACGCACCCATTTCAATTGGTATCGAACACAAACGAGATGATACAATACTTTACTGTAGCCTAGATGCATCAGTGCTAGGCTTGAAAGCTTCAAGGATATGAATTGGTGTAACCACCAGCCTTACCACCAACACCATCATGCTCCCAGTAGCCCCCACTTGCATTGCTGGCCATGTTAAATGGTTTAACTACAAAAAGGGCATGGGCTTTATCAGCCAACAGGAAGGAGGAGACATCTTTGTACATAGAAGGAGCATATCTCGCCCCAATCAACTCCACGCTCTGCCCTCTCTTGGTGACGGAGAGAGGGTAGAGTTTACCATCAAAAAGGGGAAGAAGTGAATGGAGGCACATCGAGTATCTGGACCAAAGGGTGACTGTGTGAAGGGATCAGTGCATGCCAGGAAGAGGGAGCAGAAGGCAGGAGTAGAGCAGCCATCTTGTGACAAGGACTCAATCATCAAAATCATTGTCACCACAGCCATTGCTCTTGCTGGCGGGGACATCAACTTCCTAAGCGTGTATCTCCCTGCTCTCCTACAAGCTAACAACTTGCCCTCTTATCATCATCCCAGACATGCACTCCACCAAAATCACTTGTCCACAGGCTCCCCAACAACGTCCAAGACAGCAGCCACGGAAACGCCTGAACATCTCCAAACCAATCAATAGGAGCAGCCTACCACAACTTCCTCCAGCAGTCTCGGCATCGCCACCTCCATCAGCAGTCACCGTCACCGGACCAGTAGCAGCCTCGACTCCAGCACCTGCCACCATTGATCATCCGGTGGCACTCCCCTCCTCCACGTCGTCTGAATACACTGTGTCCACCATAGGAGAAATAGTCGACGTGGAGACGATCGAGGAAGAAGGAGACGAGGAGGCAGCAGCTGAACCACAACCTATAACACCACAGCAAGTAGAAGGTCTTAGGGCCTTCCAACGACAGCTGGACAAGCTCAGGGATATCACCACAGCAAGTAGAAGGTCTTAGGGACTTCCAAAGCCAGCTGGAGAAGATCAGGAGGAACTCCGAGAAAAAGGCAAAAAGATCCAGAAAGTCCTTCAGCATGGAGTACTTCGTAAAGTGCCATCAGTAACACCACCGGCTTCTTCACCACCACCATCTCCCACCTTCATCTTGCACCTTCATCTTGCAGCCCCAGCCCCCTTCTTGGCAAGCCAGACTGATTCAACCCAATACTCAACTCACGCACGTTGGGGCAAGCCCCGACACCCTATTACTCTAACTATACCTACTTAACCAAAAACTTACCATTCTTTCACCTTCATCCACCTTTTCTATATTAATTTGATTTGATTGATTGATTGGTGTAGTTGTATCTATACCCACAACTGTACCTCATACAGAATATAGAATCATTATGGCATTAGACAAAAATTTGTATTCATAATCTTCTCTCTGTTGAGCTCTTCCGATCGTAACCTTATCTCACGTCACTGTCATTATCTCGTCAGTAATGATACCCCCCCCCCCCCCCCACCCCGCCCTCCCAGCCAGTGGCGCGCCTGGGAGGCTTTACGGCAGTACTTCTTTGAATTCCTATGGAATAAGTTTTGCTTCCGTGGCCGGGGAGCATAGTCCCGAAATCATGAGTAGTATATATCATAGGACCAATCAGAGGCCGCAGTGGCAGTGACGTCACCCACAAGGGGAGGAGCCAGTCTGTCTGTCACTCTCTCTCTCTCTGGGTGAGGAGCCTGCCTGCATCTCTTTGGTTTCCCTCTCTCTCTGGTAAATAGAAGAAGTAGTCACCTAGTATAACAAGTTATCAATATTCATTCGCATAGTATCTGTCTAGATTAAATAAGCATCCTGTCTACAATATGTTATTGCCATTAATTATGGTTTTACTTGAAAAGCAATGAGTAAACTATGAAAATATTGCGATTCTGGCATCTTTGGACCCAAGATTTGAGGAGGAGGGTGTAGCCAGTTCTCCTTAGACAGTTAAATTGTTTAAAATAGTTCATGTTTTATTTATCATTATCATTTAAATTTACATTCATGTACAACGTAAATTAACCATAAATGGTAACTTTTCACTCTCAGTCTCTCTCTCTATCCGCATATGTAATGATCTCATTCCATAATATTATGTATTTAGGCCTACAGTATATATGTATGGATGTATGTATGTATGTATACACTCAGGCATATACCCCATAGATGGGGGTGGCTGAATCGAGACATAGACTAAGGGAATAAATACAGATCAATGATAGGAGAGAAAGTGATAGATTGATATGAAGGGAACAACATAATTCACAATTATATCTCATCGTACATCTAGAATCACAGTCTAACCTTACAGGTGAGTGTAATCTTTATGCCAAATGTCTCACTTCGCATCGTATCGTTTCTTTATGTTCAGCGCCTTTCACGATAAAAATCGTTAATATTAGAGAACAGGCTGATTGAACTCATTGTTTTTTTGCTTAAAATCATTACTTGTTGTGTTCCCAGTGTCTTGATCAGGATAATTTGTAACATTGTGCTTTATTTAAAAATTACATATTATATTGGCTTACAGTACCAAGGGCGGTACAATATTGTACCGCCCTGGATATAATGGAGTTGAGGTGTTCAAGTAGCCCTAACCACTACTGTAGTTATATAAATATTCATTAACATTATCACATCATAACATAATTATCGACTACAATAAAAGTAATATTTAGCCAAATATAGAAATAACTGTCATAGCCTACATAAGAATAAAAGAAAATGGGAGTCTACAGAAAACCGATTGGCTCACACAAGGCAGATCCCCTTTACACCCAACCCTAATTATAAGGCCTAAGTAACTTATGGACCTAGGCCCAACTCACTAACACATATCGTATATATAGCATACTAATTATCCTTTGGCTCTACCTTATGCACTTAAACCATTAACTATTTCATAAAATTTGATGCTTAATATATTTTGTACTATCTGATAATGTTAATGTGTTAATGACTTTTAAAATAAAGTAATTGTATAGGCTATATATATATATATATATAAAACCCTTTAGATATATGAGTGACTTAAGATCCTTCTTGAAATTATCAGCACAGGTTAACTGCTTAAGTGTCACAGGATTCAATATAGTTCGCCAGTGAAATAATATTGTGCCTTCTAGAATTGTCAAGGAATTTCTGTCCATGGCTGTGCAATACGCGTAATACGGTAGGCTACTCTTATTTACTCATAACCATAACATAGCACAATCATAATGTATCCTTAATGTAGTTAATATTTGAAATAAATTGTTATACTAGGTGACTACTTCTTCTATTTACCAGAGAGAGAGAGAGAGAGAAACAAAAGAGATCCAGGCAGGCAGGCTCCTCACCCAGAGAGAGAGAGAGAGAGAGAGAGTGACAGACAGACTGGCTCCTCCCCTTTGTGGGTGACGTCACTGCCACTGCGGCCTCTGATTGGTCCTATGATATATACTAGTCATGACTTCGGAAATATGAGGCCGGGGACCCTCAGAGTGTGCCGAGCGCATAACCAAGCTAATCCTCATTGGCATGGAGGTATACATTCCATTTTCTTTCTCTCAGTCTATAGTCTAGGAGCCACATAGATGGTGACCATGGCACGGAAGTGTATACAGCTGTTCTCTTCACAAACTGATTCTTTGATGTCTAGGGATGATTTCTAGCTTGGTTACGCATTTCTGGTATGGGGGGATTGTCTCCAATATGGCCGCCAGGCCCAAATCGACTAGTGTTGGGGAATTTTCTATATCTCGGAAACGGCTGCTTCTAGCTGAAAACGACAGGACGCTGAAATTGTTCAAAACACATGTTTACACTACATAATCACAAGTTTATGTAAATTGTTTGTATATTAGATAAAATAATGGGGTTAGAATAGAAACAAATCAAGGAATTGGTGAAAAAAAAGTAAATTATTAGCAAAAGATTGAGTATTATTATGACAATGTTGTATTTTTTTAAAGCAAATTAATGTAATACATGAATTAAGGAATGTTTACTGGTATTTAATGACATGGACTAATAATACTATACAAAATATATGCTCTATGTCTAATAATGTTCCTGTGTTAACTACATGTACTGTGTGATAATAATACAGTGCAGTATAGATTGTAAACATATTACTATACAAAATTCGTTTTCATTCTGGTGTTGATTTTTATTTTGGATTGATGACCAAAAAGCATCCATGTCTTTGTGCAAGGCTGTCATACTGCTTGATATTGTCATATGAATAGGATCAGTTTTCATGCGCCTGAGCCTTTCTCCAGCTTTGATACTGTTCTCCTGATATATGTCAAAGACTACATCAACTCTCTCTGCTTCCCTTGATAGTGATATAATTATGTTCAATATAATTGCAGCAAACTCTCCAAAGGTTTTCATAGAACTTGCAGCAGCAGCAGATATAGTACGGGCATGGAGCATGAAATCAAATACTGTACAGGTTGTAGATGGAGGGCCCTGAAGGGCTTGATCTGACATATCTCCCAATGTTTTTTGTATCTCATGAACCATTTCAGATTTGTTAGTTTTATGTAGAGTTCCGTCTCTTGTTAAGAAGAAGGATGTACTTGTTAGCTCATATATTAAAAGTCGATCGACGGAATACCCTCGATCTCTACCTATTTCTATTATTCTCTGAGCATGAGATGTTTCCTTTGCTACATCAACAGTTTTGGGTTCAGCTTTTCCCTTAGAAACCTTTGTCTTTGACAAAGGATGACACAGTTGCTTAGACTTCTGTTTGAAAACATGATCACGAAAGTCATTATACGCCTTGCCTCCCTCAGTGATGCATCTTAGTTTATATTTTACTTTCTCTACTGCCAAGTGTTTTCCTGTTGCAAAGTTAATAACTTGGTCCTGGTCTACTAGAACAAAAGGGTTATACCTATCAGTAATGAAATTAACCATTTTCATGATACACTGATTATCCCTCTTGGTTACGATGTCCGAAAACTCGTGATGCAGGACATACTCATAATTTTCAGTTATTCCACAAATTCTTCTATGGAGCATGTTCATTGAATATGTATCATGCTTGATTATGTCTTGAAGAGCTACGGCTTCTTTTCTTCTTGTCATACCAATTATGCCACCGCGTCCTTTTGCTGGCTTGTAGCAGATCTCCAATCCTTGGTCCATACCTACACTACTAAAATTCTTGTCGCCATGCTGAACTACAAATCCACCTCTCACAAAAGACTGAAAGACACTAGGATGGTTTTGTTCCAGCTTCAAGCAATCTTCATAGTAAACTGAGCCCCATCTTGCATAATTTATCTTACCAAAGGAGAAAAATAATGGTAATCCTCTCTGAAATGCAGAAATATGGAGCTCCCACTTTCCCTCCCTGTCGGCTCTTATGATGTCCCTCAATATAGGGAAGAGCTCATAAAGAAAAGTGTTCCAATAGCGAAAAACTTTGGATTTTTCTTCACCTGACTTTATAAACTTGCTAAAGTCTGCATTGAATTCCTGCAAAATATCGTGTGTATCTTTCATTTTCTTCTTTGCACTAACATGGTCCTTTTCCACGCAGGTTTCTTCCAGTGATTTAAGCTGGGTAAAGAGTGACTGGTATTTCTCATTTTCAGTGTTGGTAAAAAATCCTCTAAGTTGTATTCGTTGTAGAGCTTCTGCAATAATGTTCATACCTTTAACTCCTCTTGAATATTGATTGCCTTTTAGTACACACTCAACCATTTTTGGACCAAATACTTCTGTCTCTATCAATGCTTCAGCAATACCACTGTCTTCCAAGTACTGCCCTAAGCAGTTCATGATGATTTGTGTGGTGTGGAAGGAACCCAGACCAAGGAAAATATTATCAAAATCAGAGGGAAATAGCAGTTGAAGTTCATTGGCGATGTGATAAACACCTTCATCACTCCACAATGCCCCACAATTTTGATTTACCTGCACCATTGCATCTTGAAAATTCCCCATTGTTGTGTATATTGCGGCCCGACTTGTAGCAGGATAAGGCAGAATGGGAACACTTGCTGAAATAGTTTTTGGAAGGTGCTTTTCTACTATGAGTGAGTTGAAAGCACTCCATGAGGGTATAGTTGTGGTTTCTGAGAAAGTGTCATGTTGGAAGTTATAAGCTGCCGAATATCGTGCCAGTGACCATATACGATCAATATTAGCTGCCTCTGAAGATACTGTTGATGTGTCTGGGATATTAGCTGGTAAAAATTCACAATTAATGACTCCTCTTGCTTTAGGTTTCACAAATGGTACAAGTTTTTGGCAACTCAAAAGATCATTCAGCTTTTTCTGGCGCTTACCAAGTAGGCTAAACAGTCATTTATATTCAAGTCCTGCTGTATGTTTCTTAGCTGGTTTTCCTCCTGGAACAGAACTAAAACTGTATCATGTGAACCGCCAATTCCAGACTTTGTATCCTCTTCATGGTCAAAATTATCCATGGATGCACAAATTGCCATATCACGTGCAAAGTGTGGTGATAATGGAACTCTTCTATTTTCTGCTAGTGTCACTGCTCTTGCTGCAAAGGAATGGTTCATTCTTTGAAGACTGGCATAGCTACTGCACAAGCCAACGTGGTTCGATGATGTAATTAAAGTTTTTGATTTGCATTTTTCATGTATTGCTTGTGCAGTACAAAGATGAAATGGAGTTTTCTTCAGGCCATTATGAAAAATGTAATATATTATCTGAACAAGTGTCGCTCTTCTTTATAATATGTTCATTTGCATTGGTAATGATTACATCAGTGACTTGAAGAAAGTGTCCCAAATTATAGGCCTATTATTGTCAAAGTGTGAGAGGCTCATTTCAAGATCATGTTCATCACAGAATTTATCCTCAAGTTGGAAATCATAGTTTTCTAGTTCATTCGCTAGTTGCTCTGTTACCTCTGCTAAGGGATTTGATGTCCAGATTGTTTTCACAGTTTGTGTTAGACTTGTCTTACTAGAAAATACGAGCTGAGATTGTGAGCGTTCTTTTGAGTATGTAAATGTTATAGAATCTCCAAAATGGTCAATCAGAAGAGTTTTTATTTGTTAATTCGTAACTGTGCCCTCAAATTGATATTCAGAATTCATAAACAAAGAAAGCTGTGACAACTCATAGCCATTTTGGGAAAAATCCACGTTATCTAGTAATTTGTGAAAAGCTGTTTTGATTGTGGTATCACTAATAAATATTTCACATTTGTCAGTGTTTCTGGAGTATTTCAATAAGTAATTACTCATACATGCTGAGTGGTACAGGACATCAGCTGCAAATACACTTTTTACATCATCACAAGTACTTGTCCTGCAAAAAAATTCATCCTGAAAGTAGCGTGTTGCTAACAAAAACATTTCAGCTCTTTCCTTTTCACAAATCCTTAACAGTCTTAACCCTTAAAAAGCGGCTCACCACTTAAGTCGAATTAAATAAAGCTGGACTATGTGGCGGCGCTCGACATAACTCGAGTGGCAATTTCAGCACGTAATGTGGCTGAGAGAGAGAGACAAGTGGTGGCAGGAGACTAGCGAGCGTATGACTGCTCCAGACCACCGCGGCGAACCTACTGACACAAATCTCAGCTCCCTCCTCCCTCTCTCACTCGCTACATACTCAATTATGTACCGAAAGTACCGAATTACCTGCTTTTTGCACTCGCGTTGCACGGTTATTGCAAGAAAACTATCCATCATACAAGGATCGTTATGGTGTCATTCGAAAGCTCTGTTTATGCCCTTTCAGGGATAGGTACTTGTTTTACGTTCTGGGTCTTATTTAGGCATGAAAATGATCACGTAAACAGCCCTATTTTGGCTAAAAACACCCCGCTGGGCGGTACACATAAATACACCGCATAGGCCGCTCGTAAGGTGTTAAATCACCTTTGTACTTTCTGTTGCCACATATAATTCACCATTCACCTTCATGTTTCTGCCTAGATGAGTGCCTTCTTTTCAAATGCTCAATGTCATCTTTTGCATTAGTTAAAATGTCCTTAACAGTGTTTCCTTTTTTCTCTTTTCTTTGTGCCTTTAAGCAATATTTCTTATAGCAGTCTAAATGATAGACCACTTTTTCTCCTCTTTCTAGTGTTTCATGTAGATCGGCATCATCACAAATCTTTGAAGCTTCAGCTAATTTGTTTCTACCATAATCAGTACCGTACGTTTTCTTTCCACTATCGTCTACTTCACATATGATATACAAATCTGACGTACAGGCCCTTTTACTCTTTTTGGCAGCTGGTATGAGTTGCAATCCCTCCATGATGTCTTCAAATGGAATCTCACATCAAATTACCATGCGATCTGGAATAAAGAAAGAAATGTATAGGTATTCAACTTGGGATTAATTTACATTGCAACAAATAAAACAAGAAAATCATGATAAAAGTGTCTTAATACAGTGTAAACAAGTATTTTGAACAATTTCAGCCCCCATCTCGTTTTCAGCTAGAAGCAGCCGTTTCCGAGATATAGACAATTTCCCGACACTAGTCGATTTGGGGGGGGGGAGAGGCGATAAACGTAGCTCTGAAACATGATGTCACTCTCCATCTGCGCATGCGAGAAAATCTTGGCAAATGTACAACTATTATATAGGATTAGATTAGATTAACCTAACCTAACCTAACCTAACCCTAAAATATAACCAAAATAACCAATATAACGAAATAAAAAGATAAAAAATATACCAAATACGAGTGGGATCGATCACTGGTTTACTCAGTGACGGGCGGACGCTCTACCGGGTGAGCTACGGAGAGATCTGGATGTTACGGTTTGAAGGGTATATTTAAACGCAACGGAGGTGAGGGGCGGGGCCAAGGGAGCCTAGACTCTCACGCATGCGCAGATAGCGAGTGACGTCATGTTTTAGAGCTACATTCAACGCCTTCCGATTTGGGCCTGGCGGCCATCTTGGCGGCCATATTGGAGACAATCTCCCCATACCAGAAATGCGTACCCAAGCTAGAAAGCATCTCTAGACATCAAAAAATCAGTTTGTGAAGAGAACAGCTGTATACACTTCCGTGCCATGGTCACCATCTATGTGGCTCCTGTACTACTAATGCAAAACATTATTTGTTTATTCAGGCTTGTTCTACTGCTGTCCGCAATGAGGAGGAAGCATTCAAACGATACAATCATCTTCAAATTCAAGAATTTTGTGCTTTATATGTTTGCCCAACTTTAGCTCTTCCCAATCTTTCTGGCATCTAGCAAGAACTTTTCCAACAATTTTACTTCCTCATCTTCCCCTCTTTACCACTCTGATGGCACAAACATCACTCCTTCCTCTGACAAAGTTCAACTCTTCGCTCAAACTTTCGCTAAAAACTCCAGCTTGGATGATTCCGGTGGTATTCCTCCCTCTCCACCCCCTTCTCACCGACACACATCTTAACTGGTCTGCCCCTGTAAAAGACCTTAAGGAGAGGTGCCTAAGACGTCTTAACGTCTTGAAGAAATTTCACCATGTTGCCTGGAGTGCTGATCGTCGGACCCTCCTTATGTTATATACGGCCACGGTTTTGTCCGTCTTAGATTATGGGTGTGCTATTTATGGCACAGCTTCCCAGACCACTCTCAAAACCTTGGATCCTGTCCATCATCTAGGTATCAGGCTTTGCACTGGAGCTTTCAAGTCGTCTCGCATTACGAGCCTTCCAGTAGAAAGTGGCCAGCTTCCTCTCCCCCTCCATCGAGAGTGTGTAATTATGAATTCTGCTCTACAGTTGCTGTCTACTGAGTCGCCTGCGAGCAACTTGTTTGACCAGGTGGGTGAGGATGACTTCCCTCTAGCATTGTTACCGTCTGTTCCGGTTTTAGCCCACAGACTCTTTACACACCATGATTTACCCATGCCCCTTCTGCAGGCGGCTGACCCCTCCATCCCGTATTGGCTTTTATCATCACCTATGGTTTGTACGTTCCTTGCTCAAGGTTCTAAGTCCTCGCTCCCTGCTGTTCAGAGGTGTGTCGCCCTTCAGCATATGCTAAGTCATGCCCCTGCCCGTGTCATATATACTGATGGGTCTAAGAGGGATGGAAAAGTTGGTTGTGCTGCAGTTTCAGAGGCTTCCGTTTTAGCTTGGCTTTATCCCCATATTCATCTGTTTTTACTGCTGAATTGTGTGCATTGTTGGGGGCGGTTGATATGGTCCCTTCCTTTCCAGTCAACACCCCTCGGGTTGTTATTTATAGTGACTGCCTGAGTGCCCTTATGGCGTTACAAGATCTTTCTACGAGAGATCCACTTATTTCCACTATTCTCCGCCGAATACATGATCTTTCCTTGGCCACTTGGAAAATCCAGTTTTGCTGGGTTCCTGCACATGTGGGCATTGCTGGTAATGAGAGAGCAGATCGGCTCGCTAAAACAGCCTGTATCGGTCCAGGAGCGGGTCCTCTCTTGCGCCTGTCTGACATGAAAGCCGTAGTTCGAGAAATCAGCTATCGTGCATGGCAACATGAGTGGTCTTCACAGCCCCTTACCATCCATCTTCGTGCTATCAAGGATGCGGTTTCCGTGTGGCTTTCCTCTTTTCAGGACAGGCGCAGGGACCAAGTCGTACTCACTCGTCTCCGAATTAGTCATACCTGCTACACACATGGACACTTAATGGCCACTCCACATGCTCCTCCCCCGTGGTGCACTACTTGTGCCACAAGCATTACTGTGCGGCACTTTCTCGTTGAATGCCCACTATATGGTCGACAGTGGCAGTGTTACTTTTCTCAGCCTTCTCTTCAGTCTATCCTGTCTGACACTCCTTCCTTTGATATTGGCAACTTATTTGCTTTCCTTAAAGAAATTAACATCTTTCATCTGATCTAATATCTTATACTTTCTTCTAGTCATATCTTTTTTAATGTTTTCTTTTCTTTCTTTTTAGGATGAACAAGTTTTATTGATTTTACCCCTATTTTTTCTATTCTTTTACCCATTTCCGCTTTTATCCTCTCCCCAGCCTTATGAAGGCTTTTGCCCAGTAGGCTGTAGACAAATAGTTGTTATTATTATTACCCCCTTCTCACTTACTTATGCCTATTATCATAATCTCTTCTAAGGATGTACTTTCTGCCCTCTCTGGGCTTAATACTAAGAAGGCACCAGATGGTGTTCCTCCTGTTATACCAATGACTGTTCTGTGCCGACTCCCTGCCTAGGCAAATTCTTTTGTCTGTCTTTCCTCTAACGTCTTTCATTTTTCCTGAAAGTTTGCTCTTATTGAACCTGTCCCAATAAATGGTGACCGCTCTCAAACTTCCAATTATTATCCAATTACTCTCATTCCTTGCAATTCTAAAGTTTTCGAAACTATTCTTGACTCAACATTTCTTAACCCCTTATTGGCGGCGCACGACATATGTTGAGTGAAATAAATTTGGACTATGTGTCGGTGCACGACATCTGTCGAGCACCATTTTCAGCACGTAATGTTGCTGAGAGAGAGAGCTGAGCGGTGGGACGAGCGTAGTAAGCTTATGACCGGTCCCCACGACCACCGCGGGTGTACTGAACTGTATTCTAACTTCCTCCCCCTCTTCTCACTCTCTACACAGGGAATTATGTAAGGAAATTACCTTATTTCAGGGTTTTTGCACTCGTGTTGCACGATCGTTGCAAGAGAACCAGTGGTCGTACAAGGATGGTTCGGGTGTCATTGGAAAGCTCTGTTTACGCCCTTTCAGGGATAGATACTTGTTTTACGCTCTGGGTCTTATTTAGGCATGAAAATGAGCACAGAAACAACCCTATTTAGGCTAAAAAAAAAACACTGGGCGCTACGGTCAAAAAGACCACCTAGCCCGCTAAATAAGGGTTAAACATTTATCTTCCCATAATCTAATTTCAGATCGACAGTATGGTTTCCTTAACCCCTACTGTACCAGAGGGTATTACCATAAATGTACCCTCCAGTACCAAGCAATGTGGCCAAAATGGTTTCAGAGTCGAGAGAAAAAACCTTCCACCTCAAAAGATAGAGGAATACTGACCCTCCTAGCCTGTGGAAGCTTGGATATAAGCGGAGAAGTGTTGCCAAAGTCTCGGAGCAGTGCGTAAAAGTCATGGTGCCAGGTACCGATTGATACAGGCAGTTACAAGGACCGTATATTATGGACGAACGTCGTCCGTTGCTGGTACTGAAGAGTTACTTTGTTTTCATTTTTTGTTACTGTCTGCCAACGTATGTAGCTGGGACAGTAGGTGTTAAGGGCCATTCTACTGGTGATATTCTGGCTTATCTTACTAACTCTTGGTCATCCTCTTTCGGGACTTTGGTGAGATGAGTTCTATTACGCTAGACATATTGAAAGCCTTCAATAGAGTCTGGCAGAAATATCTAATTTCAAAACTACTCTCGTTTGGTTTCTATCCTTCTCTGTGCCATTGTTTATAGTTTCTTTTCTGACCGCTGCAGTTGTGGACGGCCATCAACTCCGGTGTTCCTCAGGGTTCTGTCCTCTCTCCAATTCTCTTTCTAATATTTATTGTGATGCCTACCAGCGTTGGCAGAATCGCCTCCCGTTAGCCACTAGCGCTCGCCAGGGCAGTGAAATGGGCTACAATTATCAGAGAAGTTTGTTCTTTCTTTCATAGTACTTGCATTGTTACAGACAGTCCTGTGGTGGTCTTTGTTTTCGTCTGTGACAACGGGAAGCATTTTATATCATGAGTAGAAACAGAGATGCATTGTAGTGAAGTTGAGAGAGAAAGAGCGAGCGAGCAGTGTGGGGGCAGTGAGTGTTGATTTCCTCCTCCCTCCTCCCTTCCGGAGGAGTTTCTCGCCCGCGTGGTCTTTCTCTCGGTTTTGATTGGCTGGTGGTTTCTGGCGCCTTCTGGAGGCCTGCTGCCTGGTGACGTAGCGGCCTGTGATTGGCTGACTACCATGCCTTTGTGAGATCCTGTGGGTCCCGAGGAGCTACACTCCTCAGGACAGGCTTGGTGTGCATGCGTCTAACATCCCTTGCATACTCTCTCCCGATCACCCTCTTTACCACTATCTCTCTCTCTGACCTTCTTCTTTTCCATTGCTCCTCACCTTTATTCAATTACTTATCCCCTTGGGTTCTGCATACGGTTTCCGTAGCCGGCCCATTGTATTGCATGCGCCGTCCTCTGAGATATTTACATGTACTTAGAATAGGTTTGAGGGTTCTTAGTTAGTAGAGGTTAAGAACTCGGTGTGTGTCTCCATTATTGATTAGGTGCTCTGCTGGGTTATTTAATGCTAGACTGGGATAAGGCTTCTGTTGTCGTTGTCAGCGATGTGTGTACGGTTCGCTTATACCTACACGACTTCGACGGTTTCTGTGGTAGCCTAGGTTGTCCTTTTGGTTGTGCCTTTTGTGAGTGCAGCATCGTGTGGTAAGAGGGCATTAGCCTACTACCTTGTCACACAGTGCTGCCTCTTTGCTTGACTTTTGAGGGATCGCCAGGGTAGAACCAGATACTTGAGATCTGGATCTACCAAGAGAGCATCCCCGTCATTAACGTAACTTTAATCATACCGCCTCAAGGACAACGCTAGGCTATGAACCAATCTTGCTCAGCCACAGTTTCCTAACCTTGATATCCCAGCTAGACTTTATTCACCTAGCAGACACTAGTTAGGATATGAGCTCTTTATGATATGTATGCATTATTATTCAGGGCATTTATGAGTCTAGGTTGTTGTTGAGTTGCACAACCATAGCAGACTGTTTCGTTGATGAGGAAGCATTTCTTTTAGTGTCGAGCATTACTGCTGTTGCGCATTTATAATATTTTCGTGTCAGTTAACATTATATGTCCTATCTTTTTGTGTACTCTGTATCACGTTGGGTGTCCTGCCTCCTGCCTTTCTATAATTTAAGATATGAGCATCAGACTTTCTTCAGAAGTTTCCAGGTCTATGCTGTAGGACTATACTTCACTTTCTTTCAGATAGGAGTGAAGAGTTTATTGTTGTTTAGAGTAACTATATTGAAGCATCTTTTTATTGTATTAAATCTTGCATTGATTTAATTGATCTTTCCATAGCTTCCCTTGTGTGCATTTTAACGTAACTTGCATCTTGTTTGTTATCAGGCTATACCAGTGTGGGTTAGCCTGGAGTAGAGTACATTTATGCCCAGTTAAGCATACCCCGTTATCGCAGATTAACTCTGGAGGGTATAGGTGTTTTTGTTAGCCGGCATATAAGTTCAAGGGTTTGGATCTAGCGTACCGTTGTTGCATAGTGCCCTATTACTAGTCCAACCATTAAGTGCCCTTGTTTTATTCGTAGCCCCGGTCGTAACATTATTAATTATCTCTTCAACTTTACCTCAACTCCTATCCACTCGTATGCTGATGACTCTATCTTTCACTATTCAAAACAAAATTCACATCAACCCAGCATACAATCACTCGTGCAAAAGGGCCATAGAGCGCCTATCTTCCAATTATATCTGTCGACGTTTCACCGCTACCCAAGCCTGTCTTGTCATTTACTATCGAGTGTTGGCGCAAACCGCTTATACAACAAGGAAGTGCGAGAGGCAGCGGGTGTGCTCCACTAGAGATCATGATAGAATTCAATCACTATGAAGGTAAATTATATTTTTTGTGTTACCATATGATTAAAGTTAGTAACCATTTAAAGTTTAAAACTTAGATTTAAATTTCGCTTTATCTTTATAATATGGCATTATCTGAAACCTATACAGGATTTATATAGTATCCTTTTTAATTTGTGTGTGGCTTTGAAGTTGCCTACCTTTTCTGCTCTTCCGTTTATGTTCATGAACATTTCTACTAGATAATCCTGAAAAAGAAAAGAAAATGTCCTCTATCGCCTACTTCGCAAGAGGGAGGCGGGTGGGTTTGTTTACATACGCTGCGAGTGTAGCCTCGGCGACTCGCGTTGGGGAAAATGAGGTTTATGCACCCTACTGTTGAAATATATGAGAATTTCAATAAGTCGTGAGGGAGATATTTTATATCTCACTGGAAACGGTTATGGCCAAATAGTTATTTTTCGCTAGTGGGGGGCGTGTTTTTAGATAGTTGTTTAACCTCTCCGCGGCGCACAGGGGGTTTTCTACAGGGTAAGACTGTGCGCACCTATGATGATTTTGGGACCTATTGCCAATTTCGATAAAAAGTACATCATCGTGTAGGGAATGTTTGCGTGCATCGGCCCATATATATTTGACCCCCCAAAAAATGTCTGGGGGGGGTAGGGGAACGGTCCGTAGTTGAAAAATGTGGAGCGAATGGCACCGCGCGGCTAGATTGTCATCGAGCGGCGAGATTTCCCTGCCGAATATTTACGCGCGCAGGGGATAGAAGGAGAGGGAGGAGGGGGTGGGTTACCGCGTATTATCACGTATATCTCCTTTTTCGAGCCCTTTTAGGCTATTTAGAGTATGTATACGTGTGTAGGGCACCCATATAACAATGAATATGCCTCATAGTGACCAAAAATTGCAATATATAAGGGAATTATAAGAGAATATTTAGGCGGGAATGAAGATGTGTTGGAGGTTTGGCGGCAATTTATGAGCTGAGAGTGTGGTTTACGCCATACATATCACGTATATCTTGTACGTAGAGCACTGTCACGCTATAATACAGACTTGTACGTATGTATACGTGCCATATATCAAAATATATACCGCATATAAACCAATTCATGCGATATTTACGCACATTATCAATGAGTTTCTATGCGTGAACCAAGGTGTGAGTGAGTTGTGGTGGGAATGAAAGGGGGAGAGGGTGTGTTACGCCATAAATATCACGTCAATCTTGTATTTAGAGCACTCTCATGCTATAATAAAGACGTGTACATATGTAGGCGTCCCATATAACAAGGAATATACCGCATATAGCCCAATTGATGCGATATTTACGCAAATTGTGAATGTGTTTCTAGCAGACGGAAGCCTGAAAGCGCGGGTTGGCGGTGGGTGGGTGGGTGGGAGCGAGGCATCCAGGGGACCAGTGAGTGAGTGAGTCGTGGAGAGATGGAAGTAAGGCAGATCTCTAGATAGATAACCAGCTTAGTGATAATTGTGGAGGCGCCCCAGGCGTATTGATGTTTGGTATTTTGACCCTTATGTCTACCAGATGGCTGGTGTTCGTTGCCATCAACAGGTCTACAATAACATGAGTCAGGAATGGAGAGAGAGAGAGAGAGAGAGAGAGAGAGAGAGAGAGAGAGAGAGAGAAACTGAGACATGCGTATGTCGTACATCTAAATGGACTTCAGAATTGCATTTTTATGCAAGCTGAAATTGCATTTTAGACACATGTGAAGTACCACAGAAACATGTAGGCCATTGACTGTAAATAAAGTACTATATTTATAGACCACCAGCGACGGTGCTGAGTCAACACAGGCAGATTGCCTGTTGTGATAGAGGGCTAAATATAGACTGGTGTCTCCTTACACCTGCGAAAGGGTAGATTGCCACCAGAGAAACGTTTACTTATTTATTTCGAAGTAATATGCAATCTAAATGTATATTCGAGACCTACTGCAATTATTTGTATGACAGTCATGACTATGTATAATCCAATATACGCGCGTAGGCGAGACATAAGAAAGCTGGTTGAGCAATTTTCGACACCCACACAGTTATTATTCATTTTATTTACAATATTATACAATACAAATGTATTTGTGAAGAGTATTTTATCCATTATTGTATTTATACCAATTTTGTTCCCAGACAGAGCTGCTGTAGCTGGAGAATCAAGGAGCGGCAAGGGTCACCTCGTGACCGCCTGACCGTGTGAAAATGAGTGGAGTCACACTGAGAGGGGCAATTTTGCTGAGTGTTTGGGCAATTTTTGACAGAATAAAGTTATATAATTACTAATTCTTGACAGAGACAAACTATTATAAACCTTGGCATGATATAATTGATAATCCCATCAATTTACAAACGTAAATTGGTGGGATAATTCATTTTTTTTGTATATTGTCATTTCGATTGTACACACGAAGTTTTGAGTGATATTTGGTATGAGCTCCTGTGGCATGGTTGGTAAGGTCGCGGACTGGAAAACTCAAAGTGTCGTAGGGTAGTGGGATCGAATCCAGGAGGGGGTTATGGGGAAGGTTTTATATGGTCTAGAAAAATTTTTATAAATTTTTTTTTTACAAGATCATGCCATTGTATTCAAACAATATGAATATTCATAGAATATATCATATTGTAAGAATACAATGACATGACCTTGTTTTCTTTTTTTCTTTTTTTATTGTTTTATTTTATTATCATAGTAGGTTTGACATGATTTATTGAAACATATTTATTTTTGTACAATTCATTTGAGGTAAGAAAATAATTATATACACATTACTTAGGCTAATAACAAACATATATATTGATATACTAAAAAAATAAGGCATATTACATGTAAATCTTTGAAACTTATAAACTAAATAATGAAACATACAATTATATAATGTAAAAGCTATATCACAGGGACATCTTTGGAACTTATACATTATAATAATATATTGGTACATTATGAGGTAGCGTGATCAATTAGGTCAGGTCAGGTAAGGTAGGGCGCGAGTCCAGGGCAGGGCAGGGCAGGAGGCGAGTCCAGGGCAGGGCACGGGGCGAGTCCAGGGCAGGGCAGGGCAGGGCAGGGGCCGACACTCAGTAGTTCTTGAAGGTGTGGTAGTCCCTGAAGCAGTCACCCAGGCAGAGTGCAACTTTGCACTCAGCGCACATTGAGGTGACTCTTTTGGTCACATGGGGTTTCCTCACTGGAGCTGCAGACGGTGCACTGCACCTGCCTGTGACGAGTGCCAATCAGCTCGGTGTTGGTTGTGTAGTGTCTTTCGACACCCAGCTGGATGCGGTCAGGAACGTGATCCCCACGCCATGCCGTACGTCTGTGAGTGGTGGTGGCATACTTCTCCAGGAGTTGGTAGGAGACGTTGTACACGAAACTCCCGGAATTTCAGCTTCTGGTTTTGGGGCCATATCCTTCTTCACCAACCACAAGTTGTAGGCGTTCAGCATCGTTATGTCAACTAGGTGGAGGAAGAGCTTGTGATACCACTTCACAGTCTTCCTCAGACACTCAACACCTGACAGCTGACAGTCAGACTTGTCCACCAGGCGCATGTTTTGGTGTAGTCCACTACCATGTCGGGCTTGTAGATTGTCTTCCTGGTTCGGTAGTGGATTTTGCCAGAATCCACCTGGGCACCTGTGTGGACGGTGGAAAGCAGGTGGACGTCTCGCTTATCCTTCCACTTCAGGGCTATCAGTTTCCCACACTTCTCGAGCTGCTTGTATTTCTGCCCCTTTCGTCGCCTTCTTCGCACATGCCTCTCGCGGTGTTCCTTGGCCAGGTCGTCTTCTGAAGGTGTGTCACTGGAGGAGGCATCTGTGAGAGGAATGACATCACCTGTGAACTTTGGCATAAACTTTCTTGTCTTTCTGACAGTCCCACATGACCCCGTTTGGTTGTCATAAAGAAACTGGCAGAGAGCAGGAGAAGTATACCAGTTGTCAGTGTAGATGATGTGGCCTTTGCCCAGGTAAGGTGCCAACATTTTCCTGACGATGGCACCTGACATGCCCATGGGGTCATTGGCAGCGGCTTTCGGTATGTCAATGTCAGTGCCTGTATACACGATCATGTCAAGCACTATTCCAGTTTCACAGTCGCACAACACGAAGAGCTTGATTCCGAACCTATGCCTCTTCAAGGGGATATACTGCTTGAAAACAAGACGTCCTTTGAAGAGCACGAGCGACTCATCAATCACCAAATTGAGGAAGGGGTAAAAGTATTTCCTATACCTCTCCAACAACATGGTGAACACATCCCGAACTTTCCATATCCTGTCAATCCTGTTAGGATTTTCGTTGTCTGCAAAGTGCATAAATCTTAGCAGCAACAAAATCTGTCACGAGTCATGAACTTATTGAAAGTTGGGGTGGCGATGAGAGGGTCGTGCTTCCAGTAGTGTTGCAACACATGCTTCTTGATCAGAGGCATGAGGAACAACAAGGCAAAGAACGTCAGAAATTCTGCCACAGTCGTATCCACCCAGCCTCGTATTCTCGCTTTTGGAGAAAGGACGTCCAATCTGCCAAACACCCACCTGTAGTAGGCGTTTGTTTGGGCAACGATGTACGTCATTACCTCCATGTCGAAAAAAGCGAGGAAGAAGTCGCTTTCATTCGCTTGATCATCACAGGGCCAGTTGTCAGTTGTTCCTGACGTCCCAGGATTGAACTGGGGCACGTCAGGTACAAAATTGACCCCGTCAGACCAATCGAACGAAGGCATGCCAGGGATCGGAATGTCGTCTGCGTCTTCTTCTGCGTCTGAAATATCGCTTCCATGGTCGCGATACAGCACTTCATCATCATTACCCTCCTCTTCACTCGACAGACGATGCCCTTCCTCGTTTTCGTCACCGACGTCGGACTCACTCCCACTGTCCACTCCCAAATCCCCCCACCCTTGGTCCCGTGCTAGGGCTTCGTCGGCGAAACCCGGGCTGCCAATGTCCTGCGAATCACCACCAAACAGCAGGCCGGCATACTTAGATGGTGTAAGATTTTTCCGGGTCACTTTGGCACGTGCGGGAGTCTTATGGACAGGGGCAGCAGAGGTGGTGGCAGGGGCGGCGGCAGGGGCGGCGGCGGCGGGAAGGGCGGCGGCGGGCAGGGGCAGCAGTGGTGCGTGGCCTTGATGGCAAGATGATGGTGGTGCCTGTCGCCCTTCTCTCTGTTCCTTGGGCAGGGGCGGCAGGGGCGGCAGGGGCAGCAGGGGCGGCAGGGGCGGCAGGGGCAGCAGGGGCGGCAGGGGCAGCAGGGCCGGCAGGGACACCAGGGCCAGCAGTCGCTTTCCCAGTCACTTTCCCTCTCCCTTTCCCCTTCCCCTTCCCTGTTCCTTGGGCAGGGGCGGCAGGGGGCGGAAGGGGCAGCAGGGGCGGCAGGGGCGGCGGGGCCCGCAGGGGCAGCAGGGGGAAGTGGCCCAGGGGCGGCTGGTGGTGGTGGTGGTGGTAGGGGCTCTGTGGCTGGCGTACGGGTTCTCTCCCCTACGCCCGTGCCTTTAATTTTTCCTGCACCCGCAGGTAATGCAGCCCTAGGGCGGCCTCCTGGCTCGGTCGTACCGGTGGCAGGGGTGGCAGGGGTGGCAGTGGTGGCAGTGGTGGTGGTAGTGGTTGTTGCAGTGGCCTGGGTCGTGGTTGGCAGTGTCCCCGGAAAGACCAATGACCTCTGTGCCATTGCCCTGCTTGCACGTGTTTTTACGTGCTTTTGGTGCTGGTGATTCGTCCTCTGAGCTGTAGGGCGTGTCGTACTGGTAGCTAGGGTCTTTGGCAAGCCACCCTCTGCCTTCCACGGCGGCTAACACCACCAGAAGGAGGGCTGGTTGTGTCATCAGGGAGCGAGCGTGAGGGACCGTGTAAGGCTCCATGACTAGTGCGTGGTTACTGGCGCGGTGGTGCTTGCACGACGTGCCGGGGCGAGCGTTGGCGGGTGGTATCGAGAGTTGACAT